>VXAD01002541.1:268580-293890 GCA_013399195.1 Dicrurus megarhynchus | reverse complement strand
GGGCCCGGGCGCCGAGGGGCGGGGAGCGGGGAGCGGGAGCGGCGCCCGCCGCCGCCAGGTGGGGACGGGCGGGCTGGGGACACGGCTGGGAGCGGGGACACCTGCCCGGGCACACCCCTTGGGGGCGGCACCGGCCGGGGGGACGCCCTCCCTGAGTGACACTGGTCGGGGGTATATTCTATATTGCCATGCACCTGCCTGGGGTGACACCCTCCCGCAGTGACACTGTTCGGGGGTATATTCTATATTGCCATGCACCTGCCTGGGGTGACACCCTCCCGCAGTGACACTGTTCGGGGGTATATTCTATATTGCCATGCACCTGCCTGGGGTGACACCCTCCCGCAGTGACACTGTTCGGGGGTATATTCTATATTGCCATGCACCTGCCTGGGGTGACACCCTCCCGCAGTGACACTGTTCGGGGGTATATTCTATATTGCTATGTCCCCGCCGGGGGTGACATCCTCCCCCGGTGACACTGTTCGGGGGTATTTCTCTATTGCTATGTACCCGCCGGGGGTGACATCCTCCCCGAGTGGCACTGTTCGGGGGTATATTCTATATTGCCATGCACCTGCCTGGGGTGACAGCCTCCTCTGGTGGCACTGTCCTCGGGGTACACCCTCCCTGCCTGCAGTGACATCCTTCTTGGGGCGGTGCCACCCTTGGGCTCCGCCCTCCGTCGGGGTACACCTGCCTGATGGGGGGACATGGTCCTTAGGGCACACCCTCCTGTGGGGCACTCTCCTTGTGGTGTTCCTGGCTTGGGGTGGCACATGACAGAGGGGTGCTGGTGGCACCCTCCTTGGAGCAACAGCCACCCGAGGCTCACACTGTGCTTGAGGTGCACCCTGCTCTGCCTGTGAGGGATGTCTCACCTCCCCGGGGATGCACCCGTCAGAGGGTGGCACTGTCCTTGGGGTACATCCTGCTTCCTCGGGTTGATCCCTCCTTTGGGTGACACCGTTCACCAGCCAGGGGAGTTGCTTTTGGCACAAAGAGCACATCCCCACAGGAGGGATGCTGGGCGTGAGAGGCAGGGCCCCAAATGCACCCTCTGAGGCCCAGCTGTGCCCTGGGCTGGGAGACAAGGTGCACTCAATGGACAGTTTCAGCCAGAATTCCAAAAGATTTCATAGTGAAAGCAGGATGTTCGCCCTCATCCCCTAAGTAGAACATAAACTTTGTCTGGACTTCATGAATTGCTCACATAAAAAAAAAAAAAAAGAATGGATGCTCATCCCAAACAAGTAGCACAGCTGAGCACCAAAATTGGCATCTAGCATATCTGAAATGTGGTCCTGCCACCTTTTAGTAGCGTTAATTTGTAGCTCTTTGTTTCTCATTCAGCTGCACGAAGTAGCAGAAGGCAGTCACAAATGCAATCTGTGCTCCAAGGTAATAAAGAGCTGTTTGGGAAGCTGGAACCGTGTGCGTAAACACAAGGTCCCTGATAAAATAATGACCAGCCTATGCAACTGTGCTATCATAAATAATAAAGTGGCAACTTAATTCAAAAAATCCAGTAACATAAATAACTAAAATAACAAGCTGGGGGTAGAACAGGAAGGTTGCTGCAACACAAAACCATTTGTAATATAATGAAACCATCTCTGTTCAACCAGAACTATTGATGTATGTGAAGGCATAAGAGAAGCAGCATTTACAAACAGTAAACTTTGGATAAGATAGCAAAGCTACAATCTCCTGGAACGCCTGAGAAAGCTCTGCCTTCTTCAGGCAGCTGCAAAGTTGTCAGCCCATGCAAGCCTTTACCCTGCAAGCTCTGGGCAGCTCTGCTCTGTCTTTGGGGTTTGTTTGATCTCCCCTTTCCAGTCCTGGCAAGCCCCGGCTCTGCCTGAATGAAACACAAAGAGGTGTGAACTCGAGTGGTGTTTGTTTAATGGTTAAACTAATATGTTTAACAAGAGCTGCTGTATGGAGATGCACCTCTTGCTGTCCTGCTGGTTTCCTGAAAGCTGGTCACTAAATCTCAGAGCAAGCTGATGTCATGAGTGTTTCCACTGCCTGTTGACACACAGGAGCTGTCTACTCAAAACATCAAATTAATATTAATCAGGTTTTTAACGAACAGGATATATTTTTGGGGCCTAAAGTTTACAGGAGACTCACAGAAAGCCTTTTTCTTGGCAGCAGGGATGGGTGAGTGCCTTCCACCCTCCCTGCTGTTGGTGAGAGCTGAGAGCAGAGCCTGGGATGCTCCTGGAAAGCAGTGCCAGGGCTCAGGCTTGAGAATGTTTACTTAATTTCCCTCTGGCTTTTAAGAGTATACATATATGTGTGTGTATCTGTATCATGGGTGCCTTGCAGACACGGGGGAAGGGAGCTGTGCTGGCAGGCAGGAGCTGAAGGGTCTCGAGGAAAAGGCTGGGTGGGGCGTGTTGCTAGGAGATGGAGACTCCAGTGTCTGGCAAAGTGGCGTTTTTATTTTTGGTGCAGATCACACAAAATGGTATTTGACTGTGAAGCAGGGTAGAAATCTCTTCTCCCCACTTGCATTCGTCTCTGAATGAACTGTTTTGTGTAGTAGCGTTGCGGCTTATTTAAAACACAAATCAAATGTAGACTGCGTGTTGTTCAGTCCAGCTGGAGGCTGGGTGTTTGCAATCTCCAAGAATTTTTCCTTTTTCTATTTCCTTTCTCCCTGCTCATGGAGAAATCCCCTGTCGGAGCAGCAGGATATAGGTCTCACTTTAGGGGAGGGCATCCTCACATGCCTCTGGTTCCTCTGTGGCCAGTCGTCCCTCATTTTTTCAGACACTACGAGCTAGCAGTCATTTTTTCTGGGTTTGGGCTTATTAGATACACCCTGTCAGGGCTTGTTCTCTCTTGCTTTGCTGCCTGTGCCTCTTGTTACACCCCAGTGCCAGCCAGGACTCCCCCCATCCGAGCTGGCTGCATGTCCACCCTCCTCACGGGCAAGGACTGTGTGATGGCACGGGGAAAGCTGCCATGGCATACCTTCACTCTCCCTGGTGTGCTGCCAGGGCTGGATTTACAGGAGAAATTCGGTCTGAGTGCTAAAATGTGGAATATTTTTGCACCCAGGATGCAGAAGTCCTGGGCAGAAACACAGGTCCCTTGCAGCTCCCACAGAGGCTTTGCCACACTCTCACATTTTGCTGGTGCTCCTGTCAGGCACCAAGCTGCCTTCACTGGATATTCAAGGGTGGATATTTTTTTTTTTTTGGAAATGCAGGGCTAGGCAGCAGGATGCTGAAGGGCTGGGAGGGCACCAAGGAAAAGCTGGGTGATGCCTGTTGCCACTGGCTTCAGTCACCGTCGTGAACCTACAGAAGGGTTTGCAGCTGAACATCTCAAGCTGTGTCCAGCCTCCTGCCTCAGCACCCTGCCCCTTTCACCACATTTGAGTGCTGTATTTTTCCAGTTCAGTGTGATCAAAAAAATGCCAGGGATGCTGTGCATCTGTTAACACAAAAGCTCAACTTCTGGGACGTGCTATCCAACCCTTGTAAGTGCCCTAAATCTGTGGATTTCCAGCAGGATTTGCATTCCCGGTCTGTTTTGGGAGGAGATAGTTAATGAGATAATGCAGCAGCGGGTAAACCGTGACATGTGAAATGGGTTTTTTGGAATGCTGGAGAAACTGCATGCATCAGAGGCAGCTTATGCACATTAGATTAGTAACCAAGCAATTCCCATTTACATTATGTAAGTGATGTCATTTATCAAACTCCACATAGCAGCCAAGAGCAGATGTTGAACCATTTGTGCTACAGAGTTAGAAATTAACTTTTTGGGGGGGGTTATTAAAATTATTAGTTATTCAAATACAATCTTGTGAGTGTAATGTAATGGGAAAAAAAAAGCAGTGTTATTCCAAAAATGTAATGGGTGTGGGTCCAGAGGCTATTATGGCCTCTTGTTGGTATTGGGTGGAAATCTGGGTGGCAATACGTGATGGTCAGGTGGGGATGTGAGCTGAAAACTCTGAATGAGAGTGGGGAAGGAGTGTGGTATTTCTTGCGGTGAAAATAGAACATGATTTTTAAGCATGCACATGATAAACATCCATTTCATGAGGAGGCTGCTGAGGAGAGACTGCCTGCCTGTGCCAGCACTGGGTGCAGAGCACTACCCAGCACCTAGAGAAGAACATTATTTCTGAGAGGATTACTCCTACATGAGAATGAGACTTCTGGATAAGATTTTATTAAGGGCACAAATGAGTAATTGGATTCCTCAAGCCATTAAAATGTAACAGTAATGAATTCCTGCTATCTTTTTATATGCTCTGTGATTGGTGTGATGGTTTGGTTGGGGGGTTGTTTTTAAAGCAGATAGTTGTGGTTGGACTCTATGATCCTAGAGGTCTTTTCCAACCTTAACCATTCTATGATTCTCTATGCACCAGTCCTTTTTGTGCAATCACGGAATCAATCTTTTAGGCTTTGTCCGCAAATAGGAAGCCAAATATGGGTGTGAGGTGAGCTATATGGAAAGGTCAGGGTGTGTTTTTTTATTTTCATGCAGTCTTACCCTCCTTTTCTTTACAAGTTGTGCGCAGCACAGTTCCTACAGAAACTTTGTGGCCTCAGCAGCAAATCCTGGAAGATAACTTGTAGCCGGGTGAAGGCAAAATCAGTGACTCTGTGAGCTGCTGGTAGCATTTTTTCCAGTGGCTTGCCGAGTTATGTTTTCTTTTAGGGCATAATCTGTGAGATAATCCCAGCTCCACTGGGAAAGCACTTGCTGCTGAGGAGGAGTCTGAAGTTTATCCTCACCCTTCGCTTTGCACCCGTGGGCATCTATTCCAGGGACAGACTGAGGAAGAGTTTAGGCTTTGGTCTGCTGCCTGTGCATAGATCCAGCCTTTTTTGCCCTTGATATGAAATGCTGTTTAAAGATCCGTGACCTTGCAGCCTCAGGCCGCTCTTCCCTTGCCCCATCCGAAGCGTTTTCTGTACCAGAGCACTGCAGCAAACAGGGAGGAACAGCATGTTCTCCACATCCACAATGGCCAGGACAAGAATAGGGCTAAAATTAAATCACACACAGATGGCATGAGACGAAGAAATACTTGAAGTGAGGCTTACTGAAGTGTCAGAATCTGTTTTTTGGACGGGGCTGTGGAGTGCAGATGTTCCTGCCTGGGGAGGAGGGATGCTGCAGCTCAGCCCCTGCACGTCCAGTGCCTGGTTCATGTCTCAGCCAGGACCTCAGGATTTGGGTTCAGCCCCTGTGGGATGCTGGGCAAGCTGTCAAGGATTATGTGCAGTTAAGGGTTGGAGTGCCCAAAGTAGGAGAGATGGAGCTGAGCTAGAGTCGAAAAATCCCCATCCAAACCTTCCACTTGGCTGCTGCCAAGCCCTAATGTTTAAGTGGCTTTTATTTTATTTTTGCTTTCAAGCTCCCCACCTGGGAATCTGCCAAAAGTTAGACCTCTCTCATTAACCCAAACTGCTCCACTTTTAACAGGGCTGAGCTGTGAAGTCACTAAGCCCAGAAAAACCCTTGGAGCTGATATTCCTCTGCATCTTAGGAGCATCTTTAGTGCCTTGTGGTACCTGCAGTTCAGGACAAAGCTTTACCTGGGGGAAATCAGGAGTTCTACTTCCCATTTCCAGTTGTGTCAACATATCACCTTCAATCACCATTTTTTAAGTAAACCTAGGTATTATATTATTTTTATTTAGCCCTCAATCTGTCTATGTTTCAGTTCCCCATCCTCGTAACTCATTCCTTCTCCCCGCCTGTGTCTGAGAGGGCATTTTAGGCTGGAAAACTCTCAGACCTGCTCTGAAAAATGTCTGTATTTATGGCAGGGCATTACACTTGGTGGCAGGCTGTGAGTATGATGGGTTGGCTGTACCTTTGACAGATTTGTCCCCGCTGTTGTCCCTGGGCCGGGCCGCAGCACATAGTCCTGTTTGTGTGTGTGTTTTTAATAACCGTGTTGTTTTAACTGAAATGCCTCTCTCTCCCTGGCCCTGGCACTCTCAGGGAATCGCTCTCACCCTCTCTCATCACAGTGGCAAACTGAGAAAGGTTTCCTTTAGTCAGCTGGGGGAGAGGAGGAGGATTTATGAATCGGAGAAACACATTCCTGATGCGGAATAGGCGCATTCCCCCTCCCCACCCCCGCTGCCCCCCGCTCAATAAAAGCACCATTTGTGTGGCAAATAGCCAAGGGTTTTATGAATACAGCACTTACTTTCTCCAGCTGCTAGAAACCTTTCTCAAATATGAATTAAAATTAAAAGCCTTGCTAGACACTTTTAACGCTCATAATTCTGCTATTTTTGGTCTGCGGTGGGGAGTTCTTGCATCAGAAATCTTGGTTGGAGAGGCTTGAGTGGCTTCTTTCAAATATTATTAAATTGAAAAAAAAATCTGGAAGATGTATGATTTTAAATAATCTCCCACATTATAAGGCTCATCAGGATCTCGATGTGACTATGTCCCTAGATTTAATGCTTCCCTCGCTGTTATGGCTGTGAAATTCTGTCTCTGATATTTTATGGAGGCTTCCCCTTCCTTCAGAAGCCATTGGGGTGAGTTCTTGAGGAACTGGTCCAGTTGAGATTAAGTATTTTTAATAAATCAGCTACTGGGGAAAAAAGATTGAGACGATTCCATGCATAGGAATATCTTAGAGGTTTTGAGAAAAGCATTTTAGGTTCCATCATGGGAATGAGTTCTGGCAGGAGATGTGGGAAACCACAGCAGCATTAGCAAGATGGTTGATTAGAAATCAAATTAAAAATCCATTTCTGACAGCAGAAGTTTTTCCCCCTCCCCCTCACCCCCTGAATATACTTTTGAGAGAGCAGCCTGAATAACTTTGGATATCCACAGTCAGTGACAGAGGGATCACCTTCCAGGAGGGAAGGGGCTCACACTGTGGCCACAGGCTCATCAGGGCCTTCCCAAACATTTTGTGCATCTGTATTCCAGCCACGTGACAGCCAGCAAGGCAAGGAAAAATGTCCAGACAAGTGTAAAATCTCACTCACTCAGATTTTGAACATGAATCAAGAAAATTTGTCCAGGGAGTGGAATCTAGCTGTGTGTAGGTTGCAGTGGCATGAAGATGGAGTGGGTGTAAGTTGCAGACATTCATTGAATGGTCTCTCGTATATTTCTAGACCTGTGCACAGCATGGAGAGGTGGAACCGAGAGCAAATCTTGCCTTATGAATTAGGATGGCATGGCAACAGGATGGCTCGATTTATTTGCAAGTTTATTTGCAAGAGAAGTAGAGATTTTGCACTTCTGTCACATCAGCCTGAATCCCAACCAGATCAGAGATAAATTGCAGAGCCTCTTAGAGATGGAAAATTAGCCAAAAGGGCCATCAATGCCTCAGAAATTCCGATTTTTGTTGGCTGCTAGGAAAAGTGTGTGTTCCCCTCATTGCACACCAATCCTGGTGGGATCATCTTTGAGGATGAGAAGTTCCATGTCTGTAATGGCCGTGCAAAGGCTGCCACAAAACAGATTTTGATTCCATGACTGGCATTCCAGTGTGGCTGTGAGCTGGAGGCTCATCCGAGGCTGCAGCAGCATCGTCTATGTGGGTCACCGAGCTCGGCACGGCCGCGGTGGGGAACGTGCGAGAGCTGCCGCGCTCATTTGGAGAGGAGCCTTAATTATCCAGAAGCTCTGATGAGAAATAATTGCTGAAGGCTTCAGCACAAGTTGCCATTGTCCAAGAAGTTGTCATCCCTCGGCTGCTCCGCAGGAATTTTGTGCAACTAGGCTTTCCCTGGCGCCGATGGAGCCTGGAATTCCTGTGCTTCCAGAGGGAGGTGAGACCTCTTCCATGGGCAGTGATGATCCATCAGCTAAAGTTCAGGAACGCTTCACAGCACAGCAACCTGACGTGTACCAAACCCTCTAAAATGGGTGTGCAAACACCAGCCTGCAGCATTCCTAAGGGAAAACTCCCCTCCAACCCGTGTGTCCCACTGCCACGGAAAAATCATAAAGAGTTAGGGCCAAAGGGCCAAAGTCTCGTCACCAAAAGGACGTCACTCTTATTTTACCAATCACAAGATAAACCACAAACCACACATATTAAAGGGTCTTTTCCCTGTTTCCCAGGCTTCTGAGCTAACCTTTAGCCAATGCTTTCTTTACTAACTCAGCAGTGTATTGGGAAAATAAACCTGAATTTAACCATCTATGTTAGAAACAAACAACCCAAAACCTCTTCCATGAGAAATAACAATGTTTTGTCTCTATTTTGTGTCCCTAAGCAGCAGCCTCATGACACCCTGACTAGATGTGTGCAGCAATAGTGCTGGATAGTCAGGGATATCATATTTTGCTTACGCTGTATTGTGTGTTTGTGCATTAATTTAATTTTACAGTCTCGCTATGGCTGCTTTTATAAGCAGGGATATCATTTTACTTGTGTCCTGTTACAAGTTTGTGCATTGGGATAACTTTCCACTTTTTTTTTCCAATGCCTGCTGAATGCAGTTGGCTTTTCCCATGGACTTCAGCGTATGTTGTGTCAGGAAATTACTGATTGATTTGAGAAATGCTATATTGGAATAATCGTGCAAATATTTTCTAACCAGCTCATGTGATACCAGACATCATCCTACAGTAGCATTTTTGGCCCGTTCTCGTGCCTGGTGTAAATGAAAGCGATTTTTACAGCTGGCCATCCCATCAGTGGCTCCTGCTGCCTCGAGATTAGATCTCCTAATCTGGTTTTATCATTTCTGTCAGCCAGCCATCCTGGTTTAATCCCTCCTGCTCTTCTAAGGCCATGGAATGCTTCCAGCCTGAGGATGCCCTCTGGGAGAGGGAGCCTTGGGGCTGGCGTGGCCGTGGGAGCCGTGCTTGCATCCTCTGCAGAAGCCTTTGGAGACCTGCTCTCAGATGAGAATCTTCATCTTTCGCAGCCCACTTGAGTAGAAATCGAAATGCTTTTGCCAAGTTTGCTGGGCCAGGAGGGAAAATCTGGAAGGCGCAGATGTAGGTGGAATCTCGTGGGCTTCCCCTGAGAGCCCTACGCCAGCACGTATCACTGTGCAGGAATTACAGTGACAAAGCCTAATTAGTACAAAATGGGGTCTCGTTGGGCCCCTCAGTGACATACCTGGACCAGGCTGGGGTGTGTAACAAGCAGGAAACAGCAGATGACTTTGGGCCTTGTAAGTCTGCACACGGAAGCGGGGCCCTGCTGTGTTCCCCGACCATCTGAGCCGCACATGTTCAGAGAAGGTGCTTGGGATTTGGCTCTTATCTCTGCATGGGAGGAGTGGGAGATAAATCTGAAGGGCTTTCCAGACAAAAGGAACTTATCAAGTAATACTGAAAGCAGACAGCGCAGAGCCAAGCTCGGATTTGGCCCTTGTTTGAGCAGAGTGGAAAGAAACTGTGGCCAAGGATCAGCTGGAAAACCATTTAACCCTCCCTGAGACTGAACAGCTTTGCTGAGAAAGTCTGATTTGGAACACAAGCATGGGAAAAATAAAGAGAGCAATGACTGATGTAGTGATTGACAGCATGTCTTGTAGGACAACCTGCAAACTCGGCTGCTGAAGGTTATCCCACGTGTGATCGTGGGCTCTGATGAGGTAGAGCTGTAAAATATGAGAGGTTATAGTGGGAAAAAATGCTGCTTCTGATCCTTTTCACCTCTTCTGATGTGCCTTTTCCTTGCCCTGCCTGCATCTCAAATTCTGGTTTAGGGATTAAATTTGTTAGGGCAAGTAGAATCAGAGGGATTAGTTGAATAAATGAATGCATCCTAACATTGAGGGTTTTTTATTTGTAGAATTCCTCATTGTTTCTTACATCTCAGTCATATGGCTTCCAGCTCATGCTCTACATTCACTTGACCATATTTGCTGTGAGTCTTTATTCTCTGTTTATAAACTGTCCAGTCTGACTCTTTCCTTTCACTATTATTTTTTTGAGCTGTCCTGCTCCTCCTGAAGGTCCTTGAGTGCATCCAGAGGAGGGTAACAGAGCTGGAAGGCATAACCTGGGAGGAACAGCTAAGGATGCTGGGCTTGTCTCAGATTCTTGGAGCATAGAGAGGGAGGTGCTGAGCTCTTCTCCCTGGTATCCAGTGATAGAACATGTGGGAATGGTTCAACCAGGGGAAGTTTAGACTGGACATTGAGAAGCATTTCTTTACCAGGAGTGTAACTGTGTTGAGGAATTGTGTTCGTAATAATAATAAATGATAAATAAAAGGTGTCTGCTACTTTTTCTCCTTTCTGAAGTGATTGCAGCCCTACTGGTGAGGAATGGTAGATGGGATTTTTGGCTAATGGCTGCTTGTGCAGTTTAAGACAGGTTTGGGCTCTTCTACAGGGGCTCCCCACCAGTGGTTTAAGTGAACTGCTTTTGCTGCATCATGGCTAAAAGGAAGAAATGGAAACCAGACCCCTCTCATGCTTAGCTGTGCGGTGAAATGACTCTGGATGGCCAGACCTTTACACTGAACAGCACATGAAGCCACTCACCTCCTCTGTCTTGCAGAAGAGCTGTGATATCCACGCAGGCTTTGAATTCCACCTCTCTCTTCAGTCCACGGCAACCAACCTTTTATGCAGGGTCACCATGAGGGATGCTCTTGGGTCTCCATGTGCAGTAGGAGCAATTTTTACTCTTAAGGCAGCCCTGGTGCTTCTTGAGCCCTAATGAAGAAAGCCTGTGGGGTTTTTTTTGTGGAACTCGTCGCTGGAAGTCTGGATCCCTTGCTGCTTATCTTTCACTTGCAGTCCAAGGCTTTCCTGATTTTATGAAGGATGAGGCTCTGTATTATCAACACAGTTTTCAGCACAGTACAAAACACAGCTCCATACTAGCTCCAACGAAGAAAATTAACTCTACCTCAGCCAAAGCCAGCACAGAATCCTAAGAAAAAAATCCCACAGGAACTAACCTCATATCCCATCCTACTCCAGCTGCAAAGCAGAGGTTTTAGGTCTGCCTTCTTAGACAAAAACACTGAGCAGTGTCTATTAAGACAACTTTCCAAAACAAAACCCCTGTGAAAACAGAAGGAATTGTGTATGATATTTCCAAGGGCAAAAATGAGACTCATTGCTTAGTGAGAGTCATTTCAGTATTCAAGATATGCAAACCTGTGGGACATGTACTGATGATTACTTGATATTTCCCAGTTATTTTTAACTGATGTTTCATCTGATGTAAATCTCTTTTTTAAGATTCACATTCATTTTATAAAATGCAGAGTAGCTCGAAGAACAGAGCGCCTCGAATCTTGATTCAGGCAGCTTTTCATCAACCTTTGGAATTCAGTAAAAAAATAGGGAAAAATTAAGGATCTGTGTCAGAGAAATTGGAGATGTAAACAGCTGCTGGGCTGCCTTTTGCATCCTGTAGGGAGTTTGTCTGCTTTTTATAGCAGCTCTTGTCACCTAACACAGAGGGATTTTGAGCCACAGCTTGAGATCCCTCAGCACTGTTGCACAGCAGTCAGTTAATAGAAGACATTGTTCCCTGTAATGTAATGCTATTATTGTTTCAACTATTTTGTTCGAGGTCTTTAATCTCTCCTCATGATCATCCCCTTCTGCGTTTTTAATTATCGATGCTTTACATGAAGAAATGCTGAAGTGTGAAAGATTAGATAAGGAAACATCCAGCATCCAGCAGCCCTTTTACTCCGAGGGGCTGTGAACAGGGCTGTTGCACTGATTTGTTAAACCACAGCCTGTGTTTTATCAGCAACACACACATCAATGCACTGAGCACAACAAATAAATACAGCTCCTAACAGGAAAGAGACCCCTTTCAGCATGCTGGCTCGTGTGAGAGAACAAAAGGAGTGAGACTTTTTTTGTGAATGAGGAATGGTGGAATAGGTCTGTGAGAACAAGATTAGGCTCATTTTGGTCTGGGGTTGGCTGGTTTTCTCCTGATTCAGGGTGATTCCTGAGCTGTCACACAGATGGCCTCAGGCAGCACTCAAGAGGGCTGCCTTGGGACCCTGTTCTAAGGGGGAGCTGACTCTGGAGAGGAGATCCAGCTAGAACACCCTCAGGATCTTCTCTGTGCCCTCAGGCTGGGGATTTCAACCATGCCCTGCAGAGACCACGTTTACATTCCAATATAACTGGTGAGACTGGCTCTGCTCATGCCCTGTTGTTTTCCTGCCCAGGGTTGCTGTGCATAAATGCACCTGTTTCTGACAGATTTTGCTTCATTTTATCACAGAACAATTCCTAAACAATTTAAGCCAAGCTTTACTCTGGCAGGTCTAAGCCAAAATGAAGTCTCACTACCCTTCTCTGCAGGTTCACCTGAAGTTAACCTTCAGGGTTTGCCCAGGTGCAGGTTCTGCTGTTCCTGATGTGTTAAACGATGTTGGGCAACATCTACCAGCATCTCCAGCTGCCTAGGAGGTCTGCCCTCCCTTAGATGGAGACTTAAAAAATTAAAGAGAGAACAAGAGAGGACAAGGGGTAGTGGTTTAAATTAAAAGAGGAATGATTCAGACTCGATATAAGGAAGAAATCTTTTTATGATGTGGGTGGTAAAACACTGGCAACAGGTTGCCCAGAGAGGTGGTAGCTGCCCCTGTATCCCTGGAAGTGTCCAAGGCCAGGTTGGACAGGGCTCTGAGCAACCTGGGATAGTGGAAGTGTCCCTGTTAATTGCAGGGGAGTTGGAAGTAGATGGTCTTTGGGTTCAACCTAAACTATTTTAAGGTTCTACGATAGCCATGGCCTCAATTAAAATCTTCCTGTCCTGCAGAAACAGGGGAGGAAAGGGCACAGGTGGGACTGTTGGTAATAAGTTGAAGACACAAGACAGAGCGTGCACAGCATCTTTAAACAAATTGGAGCTGAATGTTGCCCCGGAAGCCCAACACAAACATTCCTCTTGCTGGTGGGAGATGGAGCAGCCCCCTGCCTTGTGTCCTGCCCTCTGTTTGTCCATTCAGGACACTCTCCAGCTACTCCTCCCCTCCTCAGGCCAGGGGTAATTGCAGCTATTTCACAGGCAGCACTATCCCAGTGGGTTTTCTTAAATACACTGCAGGGCCTGGTCTGACCGAGATCAGTCGAGCAAGTATATTCTTCCCACATTAAAGCCAATTAACTTTGGATGGGGATGAGTGAGAGCAACATTTAGTCCAGTTTTGCCTTGGATTGGTCCACACTGGCTGAGACTGAGTCTCACATCTTTCCTGGAGGCAGAGCCTCCTGTACGTGTGAAGGCCGGGCTTACACGGAGCCATTAGAGCAGGGCAGGGCTTTGATCTCAAAATTGCACCACTTGAAACTGCAGATGAAAAAAACAAGTTAATAGAACAGCAGGCAAGCCTGCAAGTGAATCCCAGAGCAGGCTCAGTCCCTGTGCCTCTGAAATAGGGGGCAGGAGCCATGCATGACCCCAGAGGTACTGGAGTGCTCCTGATGGCCTCCTTGCAGCAAGAGCAGGGACGTGCCAGCTTTGGGAGGGCAAAGATGCCAGCAGAAGCAGAGGAAAGTAGGATGAGGGTGGGTGGGAGTGTGCCACAGCTCTTGGGCAGCCACGGGGAGCTGTGGAGGAGCAGGAGGCCGTGGAGGAGCAGCTCCGTGCAGCCTCCTGCCCTGGCCCCGAGCCGTGGAGCCGCTGCAGCCGGCGCAGTGCCCAGGCAAATTCGGCTGGCTCTGCACCCCAGCGCCATCCAGCAGCTCCCAAACCAGACCTGACTTGCTCCCTGCCAGCTCCTGAGCAGCCTGAGCAGGGTGGATAGACATGCCCTGAGGATATGTCTGCATTGCAGTGCAGAGGTGAGACCTGGGCTGGGCGAGACAGAGCTGGGCTCGTCCTCGGGAGCTGTGGAGCACCCAGAACATGTGAGGTGTGTGCTCCTGGGCTCTGGGGTGTGGAGGAGGAGGGAGGTATTTCACCTCAGAGAGCCTCATGATGCTTTTGGGGACTGAGTCTGGGTGGTGGAAGGACTTTATGCACTGGCATGTGCTGTGCTCACCAGTGGGGTGGCCATTCTGTGTAGAGATAACACAGAAAAATCATTAAATTATGGGATCATTTCGGTTGGAAAAGCCCTTGGAGGTCATTGAGTCCAGCCACTAGCCCAGGACCACCAAGATCACTGCAAAACCATGTCCCCATGCTACACCTACACGTCTTTTAAATCCCTCCAGGGAGGGTGACTCCATCACTGCCCTGGACAGCCTATTCCAACACCTGATAAAACTTTGGGTGAAGAAATTTTTCCTAATATCCAATGTAAACCTCCAGACCAGCAGAAGAGGACAAAATGGTAATGCTGGAGTTGGGAAAAATACACTGCCCTCTTCCTTAGAGTGCCTGGATATTGGGGTTTGACTGAGAATCCTCAGCCCCTGCAACCTGGCAGTAGGACAAACCCCAACCCTTCAGCTGGGTGGTTCATCTCGAGGAAACCAAAATCCTCCAAACAGATTTTAGATGACTCCAGAAAATACTGCCTTCTGAAGGTGTCCCATCTCCTGAGCCTGTGCTGCCAATGTGGTTGCTTACTCCTGAAATTCTTCCATAGTAGAGACAAAAAAAAAAAAAAGAAAAAAAGGTAGATAAAGAAGTGGTCAGAAGAAATTTTATCAACCCAAATCACAGGTGATTTTCAGTGGAATCTTGGGAAATAAAGTCTGGCATGAGCCAGCTGCCCCTGGAAGAGGAGTGGAGATGATTTTCCTCCCAGCAGCTCCAGGCACCTGGGAAGCTCCTCTGCTCTCAGCACTCAGCACTAGATGGCATCCAAGGTGGGAATTTGGGCTCCCAAATGCAGTCCTGGGCTCTGAAATTATAACTGTAGCTGAATTTAAAAATGAGAATCCCATTTGGATGAGGGGAAAAAAAATCAAAGGGCCAAGGAGGTGGAGTTTTCCCACCTCCTGCTGCCATCTCACTTTGGTGCAGCTCTCTCCGGGGCCTGTTCCACCACCTCAGCTGAGTGCTGGGCCACCAGGACAGGAAAATAATGTGACAGAGGGAAGAGCAAAGGCATCATCCACAAGTCAAGGTGCATTCAAGCCTGCAGAGATGCATTCACCCATCCTCTTTTTCCTCTGAATGCTGCCAGCCCCGTGGGTGCCTGGACACAGGGCACGCTGCTGTCTGTTCATGTGGTGTCCCCTGGTGTCACCCAAGGTGTGCAGCCTGGGGTGACTGGAAATGCAGCTGCTCTGAGGTGGAAAACATTTCCCAATGAGGGAATTACCTTTGCATCACCCCCCTCATTCACTAAATAAGCCAAAATGTCCCTAGGCCATTGATGGGATTTGGGAGAAAGCAGAAGCACCACGAGAGACAACTCTTGCCTGGGTGATTTTTCCTACTCTTTACCCTGCAGGTGCCTTCCTGCTGATGTTGGATGAGGATGGGGAGTGCCCAGCATCTCTCCCTGTCCCACATCTGAGTTCTGCTGGGAGGAAGGTGGGATTAGCCCCTCCAGCCCTCCAGCTTGGGTAGCAAATTATTTACTTTTATCGCCTCTCAACTAAGCCGTGGCCATGAACAGGCTCCTCAGGAGGGGCAGCTGTGCTTGGCCCCTGGCTCAGGGCTGTGGCACCGTGGGCCAGCACCCAGCAAGGGGCTCAAATGCCCACAAAGGTCTGAGGAGCAGACAGGTAATGGTTCCCTGGGCGTGGGTGGCTGCCTGGAGGTGCAGGAGCCACGGGAGGGACACGAGGCTCCCTCCCTGCCCTGTTTGCAGGCTGCAGGTGACCTCGAGTGTAACAGCTTAATGAGCACTGTGGGATTGCCAGCACCGCTTCCTGTGCCCTGGCCCTGCCCAGGAGGGGGCCCAGGTCCAGGTCCTGGAGGTGACTTTGCAGCCACCTCTCCCGAGCCTTTTCACTCTGTGTCCAGCTGAGCAAAGGGTTCTCAGGCCTGAATATCTCACCGCTGCCCAGAAACCATTCTGCCTCCAAAACACCTTTGTGCTCACGCCTTTTGTTTTTCTTTTCCCCGTGTTTTCCTGGTGTGAACACAGCACCAGGCAGGGACGCAGGAGAGCTTTATCGAGGTTCTGTTAGAGTTCGAAATACTTTTCTTCCCAAAAGTGTATGTACCTACAAGAAACAGTTTCAGCCCAAGCCCTGAGTAGGCAGAGGCACTACAGACTGCTGTTTGTGTGCCCATTCCCTTTGCCTGTAATTATGGGGAAATTGCCATCGTGTAAGCAGCAGCAGTATGAATAACTCTATTATTTGTTATTATTAGTCCTAGATGTGTGTTTTTCTTGAGATCATATCTGCACAAGAAGGCACATTAATAATAGCCTTTTGAACTGGCCAAGTTTAATTTCTATGGATCGTGAAACTTTTGAAGCAAGGTGCTGTTTATTGCTTTCTTTTGAAATCAAAGGTCTTAAGCCGCAGCAGAGAGAGCTCTGTGTTGTCCAGGCTGAGTTCTTGTAAGGGCAGGCGGTCATGTTGAGCTCACTCTCCTCATCTGGCATCAGCAGAAGGCTCTTGTGTTACAGCCTGGTGCCAGCCTATTTTAGGAAGCAAGATTCCCCCTTTATGCAATTATTTTTCGTGTGAGTTTAAGTTCTGTGCTCCTTTGCTCTTTTTCTGTTTCGGTCTGTTCTCTCTCTTGCCTTCAGGTGGGGTGTGTGATACAGAGAACAACAGCTTCTCAGCCACCAAGGTGCTGTCTGAGTATGGAAAACATGAGCACGAACGGGTCAAGGAATAGGAAGAACCATGTGGAGTGTCCATAAAAGGACATGGAGCTGCTGGAGTGAGTCCAGCCACACAGATCAGCTGAGGGCTGCAGAACCCTGGCAGAGCTGTGGGTGTTCAGCCTGGAGAAGGTTCCAAACAGACCTAGGAGCCCCTTCCACTGCCTAACGGGCCTCCAAGAGAGCTGGAGAGGGACTTTGGACAAGGACATGGAGAAGACAAGGGGCAATGGCTTCACACTGACAGAGGGCAGGGATAGATTAGATAGTAGGAAGAAGTTCTTCCCTGTGAGGGTGAGGAGGCCCTGGCACAGGGTGCCCAGAGAAGCTGTGGCTGCCCTGTCCCTGGAAGTGTCCAAGGCCAGGTTGGACAGGGCTTGGAGCAACCTGGGATAGTGGAAGGTGTCCCTGCCCATGGCAGGGGGTTTGGAATGAGATGATCTTTATGGTCCCTTCCAACCCAAACCATTCTGTGATTCATGTTTTCTCTTTGAGGACCATTATCAGGAGTTTTTCATCCAAGTCCAGCAGGAAAGAGTAAAATCAGGGCCAGGTTCCTTCATGCACATCATGACCTACCAGTATTTTTTGGGCTGCTTGTCAGATGCTCATGCCCACACCAGCACACGCAGTCACAGAGCCACCCAGGCTGGCGCTCTCTGAAGAGCAGAGGAAAACAAACCCAAATGAAAACAAACCCAAATGAAAACAAACCCAAATGAAAACAGTGCCTTGTCAGGCTTGTATGAGTTGTGCTCCCGCAGTTGGGTTTGTCACCCCAAAAGGCACCTCTTGGGGAGCATTTTGCCCCACTTCCCCAGCAGCTGGTGGTGCGAGGCTTTACTGAAGGCAGGAGGGTGTAAAGGTGGGAGCGTGCCTGGGAAAAGGTGGGCAGGCGAACACAGGTAAAATGAGAACCCAAAATGCATCATTTTGACGGGGCGAGGTGTCTTTTTCTTTAATTTTTGAATCCCAGTGTTTCAAAATAGTCTCGTGGTTTGGAAACAGGGGGATTTTGACATTCAGTGTTTGATGTTGGCAATTCTGATAAAGGAGATAAAGGGTGTGTGATGGAGCACAGGAGTTATTTTAGGGCTGTTGGGCAATGACTCTCAGTGAACCTGTGTCTTTGTGTGTTTGAAGTGTAGTCCCTGACATTTACTGACAATTTTAAAGGGATTTACTCTTTGCTATTTCATAATCCCTGATTCAGAGCAAATTTGCAGATTTTGAAGATCAGAAGAGACCATTAATGCCATAGTCTGAGTCTCTGGATAGCTGAAGCCACCTAACTTCATCTGAGCCAAATATTTTGTGTTCAGCTGCAGCATAAAGCAAGATATGAAGGCAGAAAGATCAACCACTAACCCAGTACTCAAAAATGTGTTCCAAAGTTTGATCATTGTCACTATTTAAAATAAAATGGGCAATGTACTTCTCATTTTTCTTAGTCCGCCTCCAGGTAGAAGAATATTTTATGCCCAAACATTCATATAAAAGCAAGTATTTCTTCATCCCATTCAAAATAAAGGAAAATATAGGCTGGATATATATCCCAGAGAATCTGCTTGGTTTTACAGGGAAAATAGCCTCCTTCTAGTGGTTTGATGCTGTGGTCTGCAAGGCAACTTTGTGTGCATTTGTAAAGTCATTTGAGCTGCATTAAGGTTAATACTACAACCTGAACAGCATTTTTTTTCCTTCTTTACAGACATTTCTTCAGCCTTTGGAAACCCAGTGTCCCATGGAAAATTAAACTGGCACAGAAAGTAAAGCAGGAAGGGAAGTTTGTGCACTTATAGAGAAAATGAAAAACATTTTTAGCTGGAAATGTGTGTGACAAGGGTGACAAGGCTTGACTATTAAAAGGGTATGTTGCAAGATAATTTTTGGGAAAAGAATTGCAGCTGGAAAGGGGGCGTGAAACAACTGGCTCATGCTGAGTCAGTAATTTGAGTGCTGTAGTTTTGTAATACTAACCCAAACTGTGGATCCTACCACTCCTCAGTTTTTGGGCCTGGCTCTTATCACAGAAGCAAACAGCCTCTGTGAAAGGATTCAGAGTACAAAAGGGGGAGAAAATCCTTTTCAGAGCTATAAAACCCTCTTGTGTTGTAAGGAGCTCGATCGTTTCTGGCAAGACTTTCAAAGAAAACAGTGTCAAGATCCTCTCGGTGAATAGCAACATTAATATATTAGGTGTGTATTATGTAAATCCATGCTTCAGTGGAGCACTAGATAAGATAAATGGGAGCAAAGAGCAGGCTTTGAAGGCTGCTGGTGAGATTTTTTGTGTGTGCTGTGCCCCTTGAAGGCTCAGTGCAGAACTCAGAGCCCACTGAGGGCCTGCCATCCCCTCCTGCTCAAGCGGCTGCTGCCGTGGAACCATTAAATTTTGTCACCACGTGGCACAACCTTGCTCAGCCACAGCATTGCAGGGCCTGAAAAACCTCTTTTCTCCCCGATTTGGTGCAGAGGTAGGGAAGTTCCTCCATGGCAGAAGTGGGCTGTGCAGCTCCTTTACATCCCCCTGGCACTGCATGGCACCGAGGGGTGACCAGGGTTACAGCAAACCCAGTCTGTGTGCTGGAGCAAATATTTGGGGAGGGTCCAGCCTGGCCCTGGCAAATACATTGAAATACTTGAGGCTGGTGGACAATGACTTATCAAGATAGAGAGACTTGGGAGCAGATAAGCCCAGGGACTTGTGCATTGTATACAAATACCTGGCCTGGCCCTCGCCGCTCACGTGGGGTGGCCACAGGAGCGATGCTGGAGCTCTGCCCTGGTGAAACTCCATTTTCTGTTGTATAATTGTGCAGGACAGGATGGACAGAGGGTCCCCACATGTGCTGTTTCATCTCTCGACGAGCCCCATTCTTCCTCCATTTTCTTTTTCACTTGTGATGTCTTTCAAAAGCCTCTCCCTGCTTCCCCAGTTACACACCCAGATCCCTCCAGTACCATCCCATCAAAGCAGAGTCCTGATTCACTTTGGGAAGGCACAACCCCACGTTCAGCATCACTCTTCCTGCTGCCCCACGGTGGCCACCACACACCTGCCCCACCAGCGCCCGTGTTCATCGTCAGGGGCTTCAGGCTTTGAAGGTGATGCCAAAAGCTGTGGGGTGGCCCATAAAAATGGCTTGGTCTAGACGTGGAAAAAGATATTAATTTCTCTTTCGCTTTTCACTCGGATGAGGAGAGTTTTCAACCAGGTCATTGAGACAGTTTGCGACCAGAAATAAATCCAAGCCGAAAAAATGTCGGCGGGCCTGTTTACTTTATAAACCACAAATGTTTGTATCCTGCAACAAATACCTGGGAAGTGCCCGGACCAGACATTACAAATGTGTTAACTACCCCGAGTTAACCAGTAATCAATTCGGGGAGAAAAACCCGAGCGTGGAGCTCTCCTCTGAGACTGCTCTTTATAACGGGGCTTTCATTTAGACCCCGGCCTAGGAGCATAATTAAACCGTGGCACATTCTTGACTTTCAAACAAACTCCTGGGAGCTGGCCAGCCCCGAGCACAGACCCGGATTTTACCAGGCTGGAAACGAGGGTGATGTGCCACCTCTTTCATGAGCTGTTGTTGATGGTGAAAATGCCTGCCCGGCAGAAATCGGGAATTCTACAGACAGCCCTTCAAGGCTACGCTAATAAACACATGAAAGGATTTGGGGGAAATACATGAAAATACTGGTCTGTTGAAATCCTTTTTTTCAATGCCACCAGTTTGGGGGGGAAGGTGTAGTATTCAGGCCTGATATTTTTAATAATTAGCACACATCAGTAGTAATTCATCCTGCTGATTTTTGATTTTTGAGTTTTGCAGTTCAAGTTACTCGTTTCTCTGTCAATACTGGGCCGTGACCTGGGGGGCTTTGATGGAGCTGGAGTTTGGCATTCCCAAGCAAATGCTGAGGAATGGCAGTAGATGGTGCTGTTATTCTCTTTTTTGAGGAGAGGGATGGCAGAGGAAAGACAGGCACAACTGTGACTGTACACAAGGTGTTACCAGTCCCGTGTCCCCAAATTATAAATCAGTCTCCTTCAAATTGTGGGATTTGGTCTTCAGAAAATCTTAAATCAAACAATGTCCTTTTTTACAGCTTCTGTGTTGATCTTTCGGCTGAGATTTCGAGGCCACATTTTCAAGCTTTTTGTTATAATCATGTAATTTGAAATTTATTTCTTTTTCTTTCATTTTTGTAATAACGTGTATTGGAATTCTCCAATCATGTCAAGAGCCAGCATGATTTAGGGGTACTAAATTAAATTAGGGAGAAACATCAGGGTTGTGCAACTTGGCAGGAGTACAGATGCTGGTTTCAAAACAGGCTGGACTTTAGGTTGTTGGCAAATTGAATGTTGCTGACTCTGAGTGATTTGGGATGCCAGGAACGGGTCCGTGACCACAGAATGTCCCACCCCACGGGTCACTGAGGCACGTGCCTGAGGGCTGACCCTCCTGGCCTGCATCAGCCTGGATCCCCAACTTCCTGGACAGCACCAAATGCTGCATCAGGATGACATTTATCAGCTAATTCTTTTTAATGGCCTGATGGTTTATGAGGCTTGCTCCTTCCCAGCCGCATTGATTAGGGAGGGCAGAACTGGGCCCCCTTTGGATTTCACTTTTATTTGCCTTTCTCTGCGGTGCCAGGTCTAACTCCAGCCTTTGTAAAAATTTAACAGGGCAGTGTTGACCGTGCAGGTTGGACAACCCGGCGCCGGGGACGGTGTCCAGCGTGGGGACACGGGCAGAGGACACAGCAGGTGTCCTGCCCTTAACCTCCTCCTGCCATGGCGTGGGCTGGGCAATGCCCCCACTCGCAGCCCCTCTGAGGGTGTTTCCTCCAGCAGCAGCAGCTGGTGATGCTAAAAATACCCTTGAACAGGGTAGTGGAGGTTCAGCTTTTGACTTTTCAGAAGTTTCCTGGTATTTCAGCCTCATGACTCCAGCCCAGGCCACCTGATGTGCAGCACGTAAGTGCGCTCCGATTTCCCCCTTCGGTGGGGAACAATCTCAGATAACGGATAACAATCAGCTCGCTTTCTTATTTTAGGATTGCTGTAGCCATGGTCATTAGCAGCTCCAAGAAATACAATAGGCAGGGCCTGGTCCTCCCACACTGCGTGTCCCCTCTCCAGAAGAGTTGCTGCCAAAATCCTCCCTGTGACAGAAAAGCAAAGCGGGTTCCCAAGGAAAACCTGGCTGTGGGTCTGAGGGGGAAAGGGTGGCTTGGCACTGGGCAGTGCATCAAAATGAGCATCCCACCAGGTGTGCTTCGGGCATCAAACTGTTCTGCAACATCATCTCTGTTTGCAGCACTTCAGGAAGGGCAGAAGAGTTGCAACCTGGAGAAGAGAAGGCTCCAGGAGACTTTAGAACTTCTTCCAGTACCTGAAGGGGATCCAAGAGAGCTGGAGAGGGACTTTGGACAAGGATATGGAGTGAGAGTACAAGGGGGAATGGCTTTGAACTGACAGAGGGCAGGTTTAGATTAGGTATTAGGAAGAAATCTTTCCCTGTGAGGGTGTTGAGGCCCTGGCACAGGGTGCCCAGAGAAGCTGTGGCTGCCCCATCCCTGGAAGTGTCCAAGGCCAGGTTGGAAGGGGCTTGGTCTAGTGGGGAATGAGATGATCTTTAAGGTCCCTTCCAACCCAAACCATCCCAGGATTCTGTGATACTCCACTCTGTAGGTGGAGCAGCCCAGAGTGCCAGGGCCACATCCTGCCCAGCCGAGGAGCAGCTCCAGGAGCACAGGGACGGTGCTGGCCAAGGGCAGTGCTGCTGCCCAGATGTCTCTGCACCCCAGAGCTAATGCTGGACTGACAGAACACGTTGTGGGGATTCACTAAAGCTGTGCTGGGCCAAGTGGGGTGGGATGGGGCAAGCAGATTCATTCCCTGCTCCAACAAATAGCTATTTTACGTTAAATAGCGTGTGGGATAAACGACTTCCATGAGCCTCAGAGCAGAAAGTGGAGCCTTCTCCCCTCCCTTCTCTCTCCCCAAACTCACCCTGTGCACCTGGTGGAAACACAAGCTCTCACCAGGCTCCTCTTTCCCCAAACCAGACCTTACTGTCCCATTTGAGCACACTCTTCTATGGAGAAGAAAGAAAAAAAGGAAATACAAGAACATTTTTACTGTGGGTTTTTTTTGGTTTTTTTGGTTTGGTTTGGGTTTTTTTTTTTGGCAGATACCCTTTGGCCTGGGTCATGTTGACTGGTCATGATGAGCGAGTAATGTACGAGTAAAACCTTCTCGCAATTTTTAAGTTATTGGCATGTCATGAACAGGTTTCCACATAGTCCTGTCCCGCTGATACAAAGATAAAAGGGGCAGCAACAAGTTCCTGCCCCTTTGCCCATTCTGGGAACACCCTTAAAGAGCTGATTCTCCTAAAATGACAAGACTGAATGAATAAAACTCAATTCCTCTTTTCAAATTGTTGGGTTGTGAAATAAATCTGGGAAAGAACAAGTGGTATAGCAATTTTTGATCTTCCCAGAAATTGTATCAGCGTATTCCTTGTTCTCCAGAGGTTTGGTCCAGCTGGGGTGGGAAGGTGGTGAAAATCAGTCCTCCAAAAATGCAGAGCAAAATCCACTAGTAATACAAACTTAGTGAGTTCAAATAATTTATATAAAATAAAACCTCAGTCCACAGTGAGAATTTCAAGCCTGACTGAAAGGAAGAGCTGAGGTCCTGAAGGATACTGTTGCGTGGTGTATTCCATAATTTCCTTTATGAATAAACAACTAATTATTACCGATGTATCTTTCGCACATTATGGACAAAGGCGCAGAAGCTGCTTTTTGGCACTGCTGACTCACCCACTGTCAAACGTGAACTGGGCAATTGTGGTGGCTGCTGCTCCCTTAAGAAATTGTCCAAGATTCAGATTTGTGTGCCCTGGCTTGCATCAATTAACAGCACAATCTTTTTGTTATGAAAATGCAAGCAGAAGTAGCCTGAGGGGTCTTGTAAATGCAAATGCAAAACCGTAATTTCAACTTCCCTGAAAGTACAAGAAAGCCTCTTTTTTTTTCTTTTTTTTTTTTATTTGCTGTTACAATGATAAGTCCCAATTTTTGTTTATTTTTTTTCTCCTTGCTTTGAACGCAAAATGGAATTTAACCCCGGGAATCAGCAGATTTGGGGATGTGGGGAGGCTGGAGCCAGCTGCTGCAATCTGTGGGCTCCTCTAGGCAGGGCCAGGCTCTGAAGGGTGAGGGGAAGGTGGATGCTTGGCCCCACAGTGGACATGAGCCGGGCTGGGCAGTGTGCCCACAGCTGGCCCCTCGGCTGGGGGAGAATTCCCACGTGAAGATTCTTTCCGCTCGCTCCAGGCATCCGAGGAGCCTAAATTAGGCACCCACACCTCTGCCACGCTCAGGGGAAAGGCAGAGAGACCTTGAGATGTGTCCTCCCGGGGCAGCTTGGTCCCCCGGGTGGGTGATTGGCACCATTTTGGGCCAAAAGTGATGCTTTTGTGCTCAGTGCCATGGGGTGATAATGGGCAAAGGAGTCTCCTGAAAACTACAGTGGGAGGTGGCACCTGATTTCACTGAGGCATAAAGAAAGAATTGGGGGAACATCCAAGGTCTGTTTTCCCCTTTCTTTTTTACACCGCACATCTGAAAGTAAAATATGGAAACACTTTCTACCTCCCTCCCAGGCTGGGCTCAGTGTGCCCAGGTATGTGTCTAAACAGATTCCTGGAAAACCTGCCCTTGCCGAGGCGCTCTCCAGCGCTCAGGTTATGGTCTGCAGCTCCGGGAGGAGCAGCAGGGAAGGGTGGCCTTGCTGGGGGGGTCTCCCTGCCTGGGAAACACCAGGGATGCAGAAGGATATGTGCCAGCACACAGCTGAGAGGCTGACAAATACACGACCCAAAACTAAGAGGAGAAGTGGTTAAACACTGTCCTGAGCAGTTCCCCGGGGTAGCAGCACCACCTGCACCCCTGCTCAGAGCAGAGCGCTGCCCTCCTGCCAGCTGGGGCTCCTGGGAAACCTTTCCTTTACTTCCTTGATGATTTTTAATTAGACCAAACGAGCGATTAACCAACACAACAATCCCTCACCCGGCTCTCTCCTCACACTCATTTGATGAAGGCGGTGCTGCTGCTGCGGGAGGGCAAAGCCGCCACGGTTCAGCGATGGCACCTGGCAGGGTGGCACAGCCAAAACTTCAGCCCTGAGCCCAGGGTCGCCCCGCTGGGGTCTGCCAGCGTCTGTGGGTACCACACACATCACGTCGCCTCCCCTGTCTCAGCACACGGAACAGAGCTGGAGGGCAGGAAGAAAAAAACAGGAGAAAAAAATGTTTAAATTTATTTGCTGTTAGTTTTCTGCCCCTTGCACCGCTCCCAGCTTTCGGGAGTCCTCCAGCCTTGGATCGGCTGGTTGTTTTCCTTTCCCCCTGCACTCCTGTATGAACGAACGCTAGAGGCTCCCTCCTTCTGGTCTGCGAGAGAAAACTTTAGTTCCTAACTCCTTTTTTTTTTTTTTTTAAACTTCCCTCAGGAAAAAAATGTGGAGTTAATTATCTATGTAAAATGTCAGATGCAGGAAAGGGGCTGTGCTTACTTGGATATCCCATCCGAGGCGAAGTGACTGATTTTTTTTTTT
>VXAD01002541.1:256898-268132 GCA_013399195.1 Dicrurus megarhynchus | reverse complement strand
GACAAGGCGATCCCGCCGGAGAGCAAGAATGGGGGCAGCCCGGCGCTCAACAACAACCCGGCCAAGAGCAGCAGCAAGAAAGCCCTGCTCATCTGCCTCGACTGCCTCTGCCTCGTCATGGGTGAGCACCGCGGGCTNGAGCGCGGGGGCAGCCGGGGGGGTCCCCGGGGGGAGAGCCGGGCACGGCAGCCCCGCGCGGCGATCCGCTCGTTATCGGTGATACTCCTTTATTTGTGGCTCGCTGCCCCCGCGGCCCCGCCGGCGGAGGGTGGGGGAGCTGCCCGGGCGCTGCCGGCGGTGCGCAGGGGGCACTGTGGGCTCGGGGATGCGCCCCGGGGGTGCCCCCGGCACGGGCCCCGCACCCGGCGCTGGCTCGGCGGCATCGCGGCGGCGCCGGGGCCAGCTCCAGGTGGAGGCAGCGCTCTACGGTCAGCCCGGCTGGTGTTTTGGTTAATAATGGAAAATAGCAGCTCTTGGCCGCTCTGGGTGCTGCGTGTCGCTCTGCTTGCTGGCGGCTTTACCAGCGCTCCTCTCTTTCTCCCGTTTCGCTAAGCTCACTCCTTTAAAAGTTCGGAGCGCTCTCGCAGCCCCTGGCTGAGGTCTGGGTTTGCCTTGCCTGCTTGGCTTTTGGAGGTGCGATGGCTTTTGGAGATGCTGTGGCATGGAAGGAAACTGTCAACAGCGCGTCTCAAAAAAACCTTTTTGCATTCCAAAACATCAACCCTTCCATTGTGGCTGCGATGCTGAATATTTAATTGACAGACACAGGCAGGGGAAATCAACTGGCTTCCAACAAAGAGATTAATAACACAACAGCACGTGAGTTTAATACTCCAGACACCACAGTCTTTAAAACAATTGTTTCTGCTTAGAGCCTATTTTTTAAAGACTGTCAGTTTGATTTAATTTTTATGCAGTTTATTGATCATCTGGTGTATATTACGGGGGGCACTAATACATTAAGAGGAGAGGCATGGTTTTCTCTTTATATTCCCACAAGAATAGGGGCCAGTGCAGAAAGCTTCATCTTCTCGGATCTGGAAAAAATAAAAATACTTGATATCCCATATATGAAACTAATATAAGTAGAAACATAACTAGCTGGACTTACCTCATGTGTTTAAGCAGAAAGTAGAATTCCTTGTAAAACAGCTCCTAGGAGTCAGAACTTTTAAACCTTTTATTTACACAACTTTTCTTAACTTTAGGCATTCCTGGCGTGAGTAGGTGCTACTTGAATGGGAAAAGGGTTTTGCTTCCCCTTCTCTGGGCTGAGGGTCCTAAATGCAAAAGCAATTTGGTTGACATGTGTTATTCTACTTGTGCTAGTTTGGGTAAACAGGACTTACCAATCATCACTGGCAAGTATTGTTAGCAGGGAATAATGTGATACAGCAAAACTGTGATTGTTGCTTTGTTTCAGGTTGCTACAGGTGGAAATCGGAAAGTAAACACCAGAGTTGGCTTGTTTAGGGGTTTTTGTTGGGGTTCTACGTTGTTTGGTTGCTGGGTTGCTTTTTTTTTAGGGTGAGGAGCATTTAAAAGTAAAAGCATGAATGCAACAACTGAAGGGAAGTTTGGATCTGGCTGATCACTGGCAGGTGAAGAGCATGGGTGGGACATGGTGCAGGAGGTGATTATGGGATGGAGAGCCCACGATGTGTGTTTGGGGATGGATAGCTCGTGATGTGTGTTTGGGGATGGGCTTTGCAAATACACCCAGACCAGGAGTGTCGGACCTGCCGGTGGATGACTGCGCATGAGTTGCTGTGAAAGCTGCCCCACTCATGGGAGGCTTGGCTTGCTCTTCCCTCTGCCTTTTGCTAGGGAAGACTATGAGCTTATAGTTTCCAAGCACTTGACTCCCATTTTTCTTGTAAAAAAATCCCCAAAAAACCACTTGGAAAGTGGAAAAAAGGTGCCCTAGCTGAACCCTTCCTGTAGGAGAAAGCTGGACAGGTACAAGTTGATGGAGATTTGCATATTCAGTGGGGGGAAAATAAAGAGTCCTACATGAGATAATGAGGAGCAGAATTGGGTGAAATGACTTCTTTTGAGGTGGAGGGACCAGCAGAAGTCTTCTGCTGGTGCATGTGGGCACATGGCCAGTGGCCTCCAGTGCAGTCAAACTGAGTTACGCCTCTTGAGCAGCTGCCCGAAGACATTCAGAGAAGCAGGGAAACAGAAGGCTTTTTCTCACTTGAGGACCACTTTAGGAACTATTAAAACTGGCCATTTGATTTGCAGAGGCCTGTGACACTGCACTGGCTCCTGCTGCAGGTACTGCCATAATTCCACCTTGAGTTGGTTTTCTATGAGGGGAAAATGAAAAGAGTGAACTGTGGCTGAAATGTTTTTCAGAGATGACACACTCTCTGGGAGGCTGTAGGTGTGTACAAACCCTTTGTTTACACACAAATTTAAACAAATTACCCAGAAGACAATTATCATAAACATCTAAGAAAGCCTGAATTAGTAAAGCTGAGCTATCAGGAGCTTCCTTCAGCTTTAATTTGGTGAGAGTCGTTAGAAAGATCCACTTTTGTCTTTCATCCTTAAGTAGCACAATGGTTATCTTGATAGCAAATGCATGAGAGGAAGATTTGTATCTTCTTTTCTTGGGGAGCAGAGTCACGGAGCCATGGGCAGAAGCACATGGCTGGTGGAGTGGGTTGGATGAAGATCCACGGATCCTCCGTTTTCTCCTGCATTTCCAACTTGAGTGGAGTTGGCAGGAGGCTGGATGTTACTGAATGACCAGCCCACTCCTCTAATGAGTGCACTTGGCACTCACAAATCCCTGGGTTCTTGCATGAACAAGAGGTTTGATCGCCAACACTGTGAACTTCCCAGAAACTCCATGCCCGTGCTTAACTCAGTAAAAAAGGCAGAAAAGAACTGAGTGTGCATTTATTAAAGCAGGTCATGCGAGGGGGGAAAATAACTTTCTCCATCTGCTTCCTCCTCTTGGGAGGGCTCTGTTTAGAGCAGTGGAAGATGCTTCCTGAAATTGTTAGGGCTGCAGGCGAGCTTGGTGGTGTGGAAGAGTCCCCGCTGCCCTGTCCCTGTCTCCTGATCGCTGCAAAACATCTGAAAATGTGGTTGAGGGGGTCTGGGCGGGTCTGAAGTTGCCCCTGCTGAGCTGGTCGGTGTTTTCACATTGTGGAGTGGTGGGGAACTCTCTGAGCAGCAGAACAAGAGGCGTGATGGGTGGACCTCACTCCACCTTCATCTGATCATCTGCAGCCCGTCCCTCTGCCAGGAGTTTCCTGCACCTCCTGCCTGGAGCATAGAGTTGTTATTGGGGGGAACTGGGGTGACCCTGGCTGGGACAGATCTCAGGGGACGACTTCCCTGGTGCCGTGGGGTTTTGCTGTCCTGATGCAGCACTGCAGGGAGCTGCTGCAACAGCCACCAAACCTCCTCCTGATGCAGGAGACATGGCCAGCTGGGGAAAAGCCTCCTGCCCTGACCCTTGAGGTGGGATGTTTTGGAGTCTGGCCCCACAGATGTAGCATCTAGGGTTAAATTTACTCCTCTCAGACCTGCTTTTTTCCCTTGGCAGGGACTCCTGGTGTTCAGCAAGCCCTGAGCAGCCACCTGTGCTCTGCTGACGGGTGCTAAGTCAAGCGTTTAATCTCGGAAGAGGGGAAGGCTGTGTCAGCAAGGGTGATAGGGCAGATGAGGGTCTTCAGTAGCTTGTATTTGTGCAGCTTGTGCAGGTAAAACAGCTTCCAAAACGTCCTGCTTGTGCCATAAAATAGAAGGATTTCATCTGGCATACCTGCTTCTGAGGCTCGTGGAAATTGGGTTTATGGGAGCATATGTTTCAGGCTGGTGGGATGTAAACTGCACATAATTTACTGCCCTTCTTCTTTTCTGCCTCTAATTTAATTTTCTCTCTTCTGTCAATCCCAGTTAATCTGTACAACACAAGTTTTACTGCCTTGGGGAGGTTTTTTGAAGCAACAGATGGATAGACCTCTTACAACCTTAATATCTCTGCAGCTTTCTCGCAAATTTGGCATCTCCTGTAGCGAGCTTGATGCTAAAATGAACTTTGAAAGTAAATATTTATGCTAGCTGGACCTTGACATGTTTATGTAAGTGGGGATATAATCTTATAATTTGGGCTAACAGTTTGGATTGCTCTTAACTTTCCTCTTCTGTGTAGAAAATTGTGTCGTCCTCCAGCTCTCAGAAGCAAAAGGGATTTGAGCTCTGCCAGGGCCCTTGTCGCTTCATCGCGAAAATTGGTGCAAACAGGCCTGGGATTGTCATTTAGGTGTAAGGAGTGGGAGGAATTGGAGATGAGGGGTGAGGTTAGAGTTATGTGGATGGTGTAAAGCTGGATGTGATGAGCTAAGCAACTTTGCTTTGTTTGGGTTGGGGCTGTTGTTTTTTATTTTTAGGACTACCCCGCTGCGCAGCACTCGCTTGTCGCGTGGGTGACATCTTTCTGTGCACCTGAAGAAGATGCTGAGCCAACCATTTCTTGTTTTCAGCAAGGGGCAACAAGGCCTGACTGTACCAAACCAGCTGGACAGTCCCAACCCCTCGGTGTTGCCTTCTCCGCGCTGTGTCTCCTCCGTGTCGGGGAGGACCGAGCCCGCACCACGCAGGAGAAGCTGTGTGGGTGGAGAGTCGTCATCATGTTTTGAGCATCCCTAGGTGGGGTCTGGTCGTTAATGTTTATGTATCACCTCATACCCGTAGGATCTCTTGGTGGCAGCGAGCTCCTGGCCAGGGATGGCTGGTCTGGAAGAGCACTGGCAGAGGCAGGTTGGCAGAAGTGGCACCTTGGCGTGGGGTTGTTGTGCAGTTGGATTCTGTCATAACTTGGGAGCAGAGGAGCTTTTTCTGAGCCTGGAAAAGCTTCTTGTTGAACCAACAGTCAGCACCTAAAGCACGATACCCATCTGTTGTGCCTCCCTTGAAAAACCGAAGGAGCCAAAGATGACTGGAAGTAAAGCAGAGAGAAATATTTTGGAGGTGTTTGAAATCCACTTTTTTTGCATTTGCTTTGTGAAAACAAACAAACAACAAAAAAAAAGACAACCAACCTATCAAAAAGGCATTATTAGTGACAATTATACTTGAGGTGTTAATTGCAGAACAAGGAAATGCTGTACCTATGGCAGACCGAGTCCTCAGGGGTATAAATCTGTTGGCTTTGCCGAGTTGGTGGAACTTGGCCAGCCTGAAGATGTGTCTCCAGGAAAAGCAGAATCGTGTGCAACTGCTTCATGGCCAGGAGTGCTTTGAATCCTGTGTACCTGCTGCTGAGACAGGCAGGAGATGGGATCACAATTACAGCAGATGACATTTTTTTAATTGTCTGTTTGTAGTGAGCGCAGAAAATAATATAAACATCACTCCCAGATCAAACGGATTATTTTTAAACCCTTTAAATCCCAATTTAATATGCATGCCTTTCCTGGGCTGCTTTGGTCTGACTCTGTTTGTCTGGATACAGGCTGGTGCTGTCTCTCCAGATGCATGTGCTCCGTGTACCACCCAAAAATGGTTTGCATACCACAGCTGGGGAACCTCTGGCGAACCAGGGCCCCTCTTCAGCATGTGAGATAGGCAGGGCGTTTGTATGGCTCCATCTCTGCCTGAGATGCCTTCAGAGAGGGGGAGGCCGAGGCCCAGCTCTGCTGCGTGGCTCGCTCTGGCGGAGCAGGCTCCATCCTCCCCGTTCCCTTCATACAATGCTCCCACTTCATCCACGGGAATCCAGAAGGGACCGTTGTGGTCTCCCGGCCTGCCTGTGCCTGGAACAAGGGCCTGCCTGTTGAAGGCAGCGTGGGGAAAGGCAGCAGCCTTCAAACCCTCCTATCCCAGCGTCCACACAGCCAGCGCTGGGAACGGCAGCTTCCCTGGCATCCCAAGGGGCTGTGTCCCAGCGGGGGAAGGAAGCAGGGAAACCCCCTCCCAGGATGTGGCTTTCCCCCCTGCCAGCTGGGGTTTTGATGAGTGCTGTCTTTTTTCTTTTTTTTTTTCACATTTCTTCCTTTTTGTTCTGTCCTAGGGCCTTGTTCGGCTCTTCTGATAGGTCAGGTTTCATATTTCAAACAAACAAACAAAAAAAAAGGGCTCAGAAATGAGAATGATAAAACCTCAATGAAAGAGGTGAATTAAAGTAATCCAGCACTTATCCTGTAATTATAAAAGCCTGCAGTCAGTTTTCTGAATGCACTTCTGTGCTTCCCCCCTTGCCAATATGTCTGGAGGCCCGGCCTGTGGCCAACCTTCCCTCTGCCTTTCCAGATACCTCAGCTGGGTGGGTTTTGCCAAAAGCTGGGAAGAGGGTGCCCTGTGTGTCACATCTCTTCAAGGATCAGCAGGGCCCCTTTCTTAGAAGGGCATTTGTATCCCTTTCAAAGCCACCCCGTCTCCGTTTCACTCTCTCCCATGGCCTCCACCTTGGAGGGGCACTACCTGCTCCACAACTTTAGAGCAGGTGGAAAGTTCCTTCGTGTGGATCGGGTGTCTGTGCCCAGGGATGTGTTGGAGCAGCTGTTGGGAAGTTATGCTGGAGAATCCCCTTCTTGCCTCTCAGCTGCACGCAAGGGCTTAGTTGCAACAGTGGGATTGTGATCAGCAGAAGCTGCTCCTCCAGTCAGACCTGAGGAGGCAGAATGCCACGAAAACCAGGGAATTTGAAGTGTCCCCATTTGGGTTTTGATGCAAACAGTTTGAAAGCAAGCCTTAAGCATAAGTTTGTCACCAAGAGAATGCACGAATGAGTTTGAAAGTTAGCTTCGTCCTGGCAGGTTTGGAAGTATCAGAAATTCCTATGGAACTCCATCCTTTGGAGTTGGTCACGTAAGTGGGCTTGTTTTTCACATGTGCTGGATGTTTTGGAGACCGAGGGTTGAAAACAGACTCTGCATCAAGTCAAGTTATAAGCAGAACATGTAATTTAACTCCAGAGCTTGTGATGCTCTGAAAATGCCTGTGCTCTTTGTGTTCCTGTTCCAGCCCTGGGTGTCCCTTGCCTGTAGATTGCATCCATACATGACCTTGTCTTCTCTGAGCACACGGTGCCCTCCATCAGGGCCAGGCTGGGGCTGCCAAAGGGAGCTGCAGTTGGTCTGACAGTGATGGTGACACTGAGTCAATGGAGAACATTCATAATCCTCTGCTACTTTCCCATAGTTTTGCATCCCTTGCCCAGAGAGACGTGAAAGTGTGATGGTCATAGCACCGACAAGCTTGGGAGGTGCCTTCAGGTCTTCTGATAAAACACCCCAGTGGGCATAGCCTATGATGCCCAGAAAACACAGCAGATTGAGGCTGGAGCAGTTGGCACTGCTGGGTTCAGCCAGACCTTGCCCAGAGGTGGCTGTGGCACGGAGGTGTCCCTCACTGCTTTGGGAGCTTGCAGATGTCAGACTGCACCTCTTGCAGCCTCATCCCCTTTGCTGGCTGCTGGAGCTGAGAACAGCGTGGTTCTTCCCTCCATGGCTTTAAAGAGAAGGAGTGAAAGTTACTGGTTAGTGGTTTTGGGCAGCCATCCCTCCTGAAAGAAGTGGTGCTCCTTCAGAGAGCTCCCATCTCCCAGCAGCGTCAGTCTGGTGCTGCACAAAGGGAGCCGTGAGCTGCATGTGACATCCTGCAACTGGCTTTCACCTGCTTTTGCTGTAAATCACAGAAAATAACAGCCATTTCTGACCAGCCAGCAGTGCCCCTGTGTCCGACCATGCAGGCGCTGCACACAGATATTAATTACAGTGCTGTTAATTCAGCGTGTGCTCGTGTAAAGCTGAGACCTCGTCACATCCTCCAAGCGCCCAGCCACTGAATTTGAAAGCCAATGTGCCAAATGGTCTGGGCTTCCTGTCTCCTTGACACTCAGCAGGTTATTTATGGCTTTTTTTGGGAGGTGGTGTGGCTTTCCTTTAAGCGTGGAGGAGCAGCCAGCCCAGCCCTGGTTATCGTTCCCACCCAGCTGACAGCGAGGTCTCTGCTCTGGTCTTTGTAGCAGCACAGCAGCCGTGGCAACCAGTCCCACATCCCAAGCATTTTGAGGGCTTCCAAGGCTTTTCTGCAAGGCCCACCACCCTTTAAAGTGCCAGTTTCCAAAGGGAAAGTCGCAAACAGTGTGGTAAAATGCTGATAAGCAGGTCTGGTCAGTAACCACTGGGTGCATTTGTGTTCTGAGTGATGCTCAGGGAGTAATTTTGGGTGGCTGGCGAGCTGATGGCAGGCAGCAAAACTCCTTTGAAGTCGATAGCTGTGAATCAGTTTGGTGTTAGCAGGTTTCTGGAGCGGCTCTTTGATCGCTGATCAGATGGCCCTTGCTTTTTGGGGAGCTGCTTCTCCCTGAATTCAGGTGCTGGGTCGAGGATCCCTGTGCCAGGCTGTGCTGCCCTTGGTCCTGCCCAGGCACGTCACGGGAGGTTTGTGCCTCTGGGAGTTTCTAATCTAGGGAGACAGGGAGCATGAGGGAGCAGCATCACCTCCGTGCGTGGGCAGGCGCTGGAGCCCAGCGAGGGCACACTTTGAAGCCAGTGTTTCCAGTACAGGTGCCCACTGGGGCTTTCAGAGCTGCTGAGGTGCCTCTAATTCCTTCCTGAACTCCCCACTGGAGCTGCAAACTTCAGTGCTTTCTGCTAGTCCTGCCAGGCCATCACCAGCCTCCCAAAGAATCTTGGAATCAGATCCTCAGCGACTGTGGAGGAGTCTGTGAGTGCCAGGGCTTGGGCTGAAGTGTGGTGTCCGGTGTGTGTGCACCTGTCCTGGAGCTTCCCACCCTAATTCCTATGAAAACTTCCCCGGGTGGCTCTGTCCTGGTGCTTCCATGTGCTGCAGAAAAAGGAAACAACCTTGGATTCACCCACTGCAGCAGGAGCTGGCTTGTCCTTTCCCAGAATAAGAGCTGGAGGTTTTCAGGTTAAGGATATGGAGGAAAAGCTGCACTAAGGCATCTGCCAGTTAGTAATACATAACAAAAATGGATCATTCTCAAAGGGAAGGGCTTGGAGGGGCTTTTATCCTACTCATACTTGCCAGGCTGAGAAAAAAATTCCCTTTGCTGCCTGACCACAAGAGGCTGTGCTTTCAGTAGAGGACTTGGGGGGTTTTTTGTATTTTTTTTTTCTTATTAACTCTTATAAAAATTTGCAGTATCAGTTATCTATCTCCTCAAATAATTCCATTTTTTCCCCCACATAATCTGGGCCAGATATTTGTTCATCCAGCACTCCTGGTTTCTTGACCATCCCTGCAGCTTTAGCATGCAGCTGTCATTCTGCTGCAGCTCCCACAAAGCGGCTGAAAACCAAGGTAACAGCAACATTTTGAGTGAAGGGGATGAAATGTGGGATAGGTTCAGCGTATTTCTTTGTCATTGTTGGAGTCCTATTCAGTCTGGAACTGAATAGGAGGCTGATTAGCATGTGGAAGCATTTCTAAAGCATTGGGCTGTGAGGGTTGAGTGGTTTGGATTTTTTTTTTTTTTCCTTAAAGGAGAAGTTTTGTGCCATTTATTTTCCTGACTGAGCTGGTATGAATCTTTGTCAAATGCAAAACCCTTGGAAAAGCTGGATAGCATTTTGGAGAAAGCCTGTTTTGATAAATCACCATCGGCACAAAGAAGTTTTCCAGTGTGAAAACTCTCAGATACACTGCAGAATCTGGGCATGCAGCATGTTTGAAATTGCCAGACAAGTGGGATAGTGATTGGTATACACCAGGATTGTGGATATAACAACAGCTACTTTGCTTTTGCTCTCACTGAAGTTTTCTGCCACAAGTGGGTATTGAGTTCACAGTCTGAAAATCCACCTGCTTAAAGCTCAGGGTTTTGCTTTCACAGGGAAAGATGTAACACCGAGTTTGATTAAAAAGCTACTGCGAGTGAAAAACAGCTTCTTCCCCTGTGAAATTGCTTCAAGCCCTGGGCCTGAGGCTGGTTTTGGAGAAGAGGGTTTTCCCTTTAGTCTCGGGTGAGGTGTTGGGCTGATGTTTTCATTAACACTCCCTTGCTGCAAGATCTGCTGTATTTTCTGTGAGGGGTGGAATTATTGCCTTGGTGCTGTGCTGTTTGTGGGTCTCAGCTGGGTCACTGCTAGAGCAGAGCTCCTTCCCTGGGAGTACCATACCTCTGCCTTTTGTGGGAGCGCAGGATTTTGGGGCATTTGCAAGTTCCAAGAGAGACAGGAGACCCTGTTGCCTGTCAGGGGCTGTATGGAAGTACCACACTCATGCCCTGAGCTTGCAGACAGAGTGGGCAGTGCAAGAAAATGCATTTTATTTCTGTGTACAGTGAGTGGTGGACTTGAGGTCCACCTTGAGGGCCTCAATGAGTGATGGCCTTGGGGTTACGTGGAAAGCTCACGGCAGCACTTGGAGTCAGACCCTCTTGGGGATGCTCTATGGTCCAGACCTCGTGCCTAGGTTTCTTTGATGCCTTGTCTGGTTTCTTTTCAATTATTCCAGTTTAAGAAAGACAAAATGGTCAGCTTGCTGATGTGCCTTAATGTCACACAATGGAATGGTTTGGGTGGGAAGGGACTTTAAAGCTCATCTTGTTCCTTGTTCCACCTCCTGCCATGGGCAGGGACACCTTCCACTATCCCAGGTTGCTCCAAGCCCCGTCCAGCCTGGCCTTGAACGCTTCCAGGGACAGGGCATCCACAGCTTCTCTGGGCAACCTGTGCCAGGGCCTCACCACCCTCTGAGTAATGCCAGCTATTGGAGGCTGATTAAAGCCATTGTTTAATTAAGGAGAACGCAGCTCCTCTGTTCACAATTCATGATTAAAGGATCTTTTGAAGTATTTCTGCAATACTTTCTTGTTCCTTGCCTTTCTCTCCTTTATCGTGGAGAAGGTTCCTCGCGCTGAGCGTGCCCCGGCTCCGCGGGCTGAGCGCTATTACGGGACCACAAACCTGCTGGCAGATCTGGCTGCTGCCAAAGGCATCCCAACATTAAAAAGCCCTGCAGAGGGGTGGAAGGGAGTTCAATCTCAGGATACACTGATTTGGAAAGGGAATCCAAACAAAGAGGCTTTTCAGCAGAGGCTGAGGCTTGGCTTCTCTCAAGGGCAGTTTGGGCTTGGGGAAGCATCCGGGAGGCGGCGAGCGGAGCAGGAGTACATGAGCTGGATGCTGCGCGGTGTAAGGTTTCCCAGCACGGCACGGTTTTGTTTTACAGGCTGGGGAACTGGCTGTAAGCTCTCCTCTCCTCTCCTTTCTTTCCCTTCTTTTTTTTTTTTTTTTCAC
>VXAD01002541.1:88916-256870 GCA_013399195.1 Dicrurus megarhynchus | reverse complement strand
TCTTGTCCCTGCTGTTTTTTTATTTGGAAAGAAAGGAGAGGTTTGGGCTTTTTTTTTTTTTTTTTAATAAAGGTTCCCATCCCCTGCAGGTTTGGCGGTGCCTCTCCCTGTTGATGCTGGAGGGGGACCCGTTGACCTGGAGAAACCCTTTGCAGGGTCCCACGCCGGCCTCACAGGGATGTTTTATTTTGCTCAGAAAGCTCAGCCCTCTCAGGGGCTCACCGAGGGCACTCTGGCAGGAGCTGGCGTTCCTGAGGGGACAGGCACCTCGTAAAGAAGTTCTGGCTCAGATAAGAAGTGAAATGAGGTGGATGCTGGGGCACCTTCTTCACAGCGGGAGGGATGCACAGTGAGTGGGGTGTGTGTCTGCCAGGACCCCCGTTCCCATGGCAGCCCTGTCCCTCGCTGTGACACCTCTGGTGCCACCACGTTCCCGTGAGGTGCCAGGAAGAGCTGAGCAAGGGAGGAGGTGCTGCCAACCATCCCAACCAACCAGTTGGGGTTTTTTATAGGCACCAGATGGTTTTAATAGAGGAAAGCTGAACTTCTTATGACCCTTCCCCACAGACGTTGTTTGTTGTTTTGTAATTGTGGCCAGGACAAAACCCTGTTCCAGAACCTGCAGTGAATCGAGAGCTTGGTGCCTTCTTCTCCCATCCCATCATAAACCCCCCACTGCCCCCATGCTCCTCTGCCTGCTCTGGCTGCAAATGATCCGCGGGAAGCTGCTGGGCATGGAAAACTTGAGGCTTTCCACTGATCCCTGGCTAAAGAGATTAGCAAGAGTACAAGCCTGGAAGAAACTGAAACATCTAAAAGCAAAGCACAAGGAAGCAATAAAATGTCAGGCCATGTTTTCCCTGCTGGTTGATTAAAAATTCTCCTGATAAGCAGGAAAGCTTTCATGGCTGGACAAGACCTGTATCGTGTCAAATGCAGTGAAAGGTTTATTAGAGAAGGATAAAGCGGTGCGAGCGTTGGGCTGTACTTGCAGCCCTCCTGGAATTGTTATCCCCCCAGGGCTGAGGGGCAGTGCTTTTTTGGGAAAGAGAAAGTCAAGCAGAAGGAAATGAGGCCTGGGTCTCCATGCTCCCCATGGGGAAACCATCAGCACTGGCAAACCAGTGAGCTTGGAGACATGTGCCCAGCCGGTGCCAAGATGCTCCACTGGGCCCATGGTTTCACTCTAGCCTGAGAAATCTTCTTGGGATCAAACACAGGACAGGAATGACAAAACAGGAAAACAAAAGGCTCACTTCCATGCTGTTGTGTTTGACTTCCCAAGGTTTAATTGCCAAGGGCTGCATTGGGAGCCAGCTGGCTGCAAAGGGATGCAGATCTCCAGTCAGAGAGGCAAAGGGATGCAGATTTCAAGCAAGAAAAGAAAGGCTCTTTTTTGTTGTGGGTTTTTTTTTTTAATCTTTTGTCAGCGAAACTAACAACTGTTATGTTTTCCTACAGGAGATGCAGTCTTGTGTACATTTCCCCTCCAAAAAATAAATTATCACTTTTAGTTACCTGCCTCCCCAGCTGCTGTTAAAGCTCCTGCTGTTACTGTTTTGCTACCTGTAGGAGCAAGAAGGTGCAAGAAGCAGGAAAGGCAAGTATGGAGTGCAAATGGTACCTCAATTTTAGAATTTTTCTCCTTGGAGCAGAAAAATCTCTGCATTTTACAAAGGGAAAACACAGTAGGGGATTTAACTTGCAAGCCCTTGGCCCATGCTCCCAGAGATGTGCATTTCCCTGCAGATGTGGTACACAGTGTCAGCAGGATCAGGCCCACCAGTGTGTGGCCCTGGGAACAAGCTGGACGATCCCAATTTTACTGCCAAAACCTTGTTTTTGTATGATAGCTTGAAAAGAGGGGGGAAAAGGCCAGCTTAAAATAATAATAATAATAATAATAATAATAATAATAATAATAATAATAAAAAAACATGGGATACTTGGCACGCCGGGTGTATAAATCTCCACATTAGCTACCTGTGAATCATCCAGCAGCACGTTAATTGGTGCCCCTCAGTAGATGAGGATTTGGCACCAGGTCTGCATGTAATTACAAGCCACACACAGAAGGACACAGGCAGCTAATGAACTCCTGCCAAACTCCAGCTCCGCTTCTGCGGCTTTTGAAGTCCGCTGGTCTTTCAGCGTTTTGTATGGTAAGCACTGAAAGGCATCAAATCACTCCTTTGACAGTGTTTAGAAAGGGTTGGTTTGTTGAATAACCCAGTCCCTCCAAAGTCCCAAATCTGAGAACTGGAGCATCTATAGGCTCCTTTCTCAACAGAGCAGTAAATAGGCTGGAAATAGAGGACGCCCCTGAGGAGCTGCCGAGCTCCTGCCTCGCTGACAGGAGCCAGAGGGCTCCGGTTGCCACGATGGGCTGCAAGAAAAGAAACTATTTCCACTTAAAAAATGCTTCAAAACAATCCCACCATTGGATGCTTTTTTTTTCTCAACCCTCAGTGTTTCGAGCTGAGGCTGTGCACAGCATCTCTCATGGGTTTGCAGTCACACTGGTGTTCTGAGCAAGGCAGTTAAAGGGTTTTTGGAGGATTTCTGCCCTGTTGGGAGGGCAGGTCTTCGTGGTGCTGGGTTTGGAAGGTCGTGGTGCTTTTTCATGGATGCTTTGTTGCTGGGATGGGATTTGAGCCTGAGCCCTTCTCTTCTTTTCTGAGGTGACAAAGGGAGTAGTTGTTGAGATAAAAAAACAATTTCCATGAAAACCTGTGATTTTCAGGCAAACATACCAGGCGGATTTCATGGCAGTACCATGGTGAAGAGGAATAATGCAGCTTGGCACGAAGCCGTTCCAAAAACAAAAAAAAAGGGGAGGAGAGGAAACAGAAGAGCCTTTGTCAAAATTAACTGCAATAAAGAAAAAGGGACTCCTATTCCCTTGGGCTTCTTTAACCTTTTTTCCTCAATTTATTCACACGTTCCTTGACAGCAGGGCACAGCATTGTGGCAGGAGGCTGGAAATGGAAATGGGGAGTTCTCCATTTTTGGTTTTAAAAAGCACAGTACATGTTGTGTCCCTCGAGTCAGTGTGAACAGAGGCTTGGCCCTTGCCTGTGCCGTTCGGATGTGGCCCAATTCATCCTGTCCCTTAAAGGAACAGGGTTATGAGATGTCACCTGGCTGCAAAACGCAGCCAAAATGGGGAGGTTTGGGCTGTGCATGGGAAAGGGGCTGGGGTGACAGTGTGGCTGTGCCCACCCTGGCTGGCCCTGTGCTTGCAGAGCAGGGTGGTGAAGTTTTCAGTGTTCCTATTACACTGGATTTGCAGAATTTTCCGTTTCTTAGAGGGATAAAAGCACCCAGAAGTCCAAGATGGTGTGCAGCATGGAACTATGCTGTCCCAAAAAAAATCTGTTTGGCTTTCAGGGGCACAAATAATTAATAAGATCTCATCCAGGGGCAGATGGACCAGGGTAAGTCCTTGTGAGCTGCATGAGGTGGATACTTCTGTCACTGCAGGTGATGTCTTCCCTCCGAAATACCCCGTTCCCAGCTGCTTTCCACCAAAGTACCTCAAACTTCTCTGGGCAGCAAGGTGTCAGCATGGCCAAGGTAGCAGTTGTCATACCTCCTCCTTCCCCTGCAAAGTCTCCTTTTGCTGTAATACAAAGCTGTTTTAATTAGGAGCATGATTTTTGGTTTTTTTTTCAATATTACCCAGGTACCAGCACAGTCCCAGTTATACCATGCATTGCATCATGTATACATTAGGATGCCACTCTGTGCAGTCAAAATACAGAGGAACAAGAAGAATGGTAGTATTACACTTTTTTAACCCATTGATAAGTAGGCAAAGCCTTACTGAGCTCTGCACTGGGGACCACCAAGATCAACCCCCATCACTTTAAGGGCCTTTGGATCACTTCCACCCACATCTCTCCACCTTTCAGCGCTCTGGGCCGTGCTTTATGTCCTGGAAACTCTACCAAATCGCGACTACCGAGGGGGAAAAGCTTCATTTCCAGTTAATCAAGGGAGTTGTGTAATACCATTTTCTCCTGGGGAACTTCCAGAAAAAAGAAAGGAGAAGAGGAACGGGGGGGTGGCGGGGGGGAGAAGGGGGGCATTACATAAAGCAAGTATATTAAGAGGAAATAAATTATGAATTAAAAGTGATTAGTGAACTTTTAAGGAAGAGGTCAGAAGTGCTTTTTGGAATACAAACTTTTTAAGCTTCCAGTGCTTGTATTGGGTTACAGAGTTATAACCCAGCCTTATTTGTGCAGGTGGCTGCTGCTTCAAATCCGAAGAAGGATTTTGCATTTACAATAGGTACATTGACAGAACTGGGTCAAAAAGCTACTGGTGGCAGGCTCAGGGCTATGGCCAGGGGCTCTGCTGCCTCCTGCACAGGGGCAGTTGCTCCCAAAAACGTGCTTAATTACAGTGGCACTGCCTGGCCATGGTGCTCAGGAAGATGTTTGGGTAGTTCAGTGATGAAGTTTGATGGATTTTTATTTAAGAGACCTAATGTTGACCAGGTGAACTGGCTTCATTTTCCCTTCATATTCTTTGTGTCTTTACTGATTTAAAAGTAATAGAATTTTGTTGACTGCATTACGCTGGCTACGGTTTTATATTTCCACCTGTTCTTGTTATGGTTTGGGGTGGCCATGCAAAGAGCAGGAACCAGGGCTTGTATGTCGGGGTCTTTGGGGGCACGAAGCTGAGATAAGGAATTTTTGCTTCCTATTTTATGTGTTCAAACAGCACCTGCAGCTCACAAAATTTTCCTCTTGAATAGAGGGGAAGAAGTGGTTGGATGGGGCCTGTAGCAACCTAATCTAGTGGGTGGCATCCCTGCCCATGAGTTGCAACTAGGTGATCTTTAAGGTTCCTTCCAGCCCAAGCCTTTCTATCATTCTATGATTCTATATGAGTAGAACAGAGTTGTTATTACATGGGGAAATATTTGGGTTCACCCAGCCAGTGGGATGACAGGGACGAAGGGGAGCAACTGCTTTGCTCACCCTTCCATCAGTTTGGCAGAAATCTCTCAGGTTCCCCCCAAAAACAAACAGGGTGTTGAGTGTTGCTGGGGCTGGGCAGTGGTCTGGGCAGTGGCCCGAGCCCTTCCTCGAAGGCAGAGCCCAGAGGAGTGGTGGAGAGAGGCTCGTTCCAAACCCCGCTGACCAGCAGAGCAAACCCTGCTCGCTCCTTTTGTAATTGAAAACATAATAGTCGCCACAGCGTGTTTTTCACACGAGCTGTTTGCAGAGTTCAGAGGCACATCTTTTTTTTTTTTTTTTTTTAATTTTTCCCCTCTCTTCAAGCTGGGTCATCTTAGGTCAGTCGTGTCATATCTGTGAGACTTCCAAAGCACATGGATGTGCAGAGGTGCCTCAAAAGGTGTTGATGCTTCGGGGTTTTCATGGGTGTTGCATTTTATCCCTTGCTGTTGACAAGGTGAAATGATGGCTTTGTTTCCATCAAGTTGGGCTGGAGCCGGCTCTGGATTCCTGTTGGTAATGTCTTTTATATTTACCCTCTCCAAATTTGCTGTTTCCATCATGTTTGGCTGGAGCTGGCTCCGGATTCCTGTTGGTAATGTCTTTTATATTCACGCTCTCCAAATCTGCTGGTTGGCCAGTCTGGTTTAAATCTCTTTTACCCCACAAATGCAGAATTGTATCTGGACCTGCATATTGTGGCTTGGATAAGACTTTTTGTTCTTATTAATGCATTCTTAGGTATTGACAGTGTACGTGCACTTTATATTAAAGGTTTTGCAATGCATCAGCTCACGCCAAACTCCCATGAGGAACAACTTAATGCTCTTCGTAGAATTCCCTTCTCTTTCTCCCTTTGTATGTGGTCCTTACCTTTGAAAATAGGTAACAGATACTCACTAAAAGCACTTTTTCTACCAGAAAAAAACAGTGGCAGCATTCCTGTCCATCTGGAGCTCTTGGAGCGTGAGGCTGGCACGTTGTGCTCCAGCCACATGAGGAAGTGTTTCTACTCTTGGTTTCAAATTCGGAGGAATTTGCAGTGCAAGAGGATAATTTGGCATTTGGCTTAAAGTATCTGTGACCAAGAACCTTTTTATAATAATATTCTCCCAGGATGGCTGAGTCGATCAATATGCTCCAGGTTGCACAGGGGGGTATTAACCACAAAGGATGAGTATGATGGAATCCTAGAATGATTTGGGTTGGAAGGGACCTTAAATCTTACGTTGTTCCAGCCCCCCTGGTGTGGGCAGGGACACCTTCCACTAGACCAGGTTGCTCAAAAGCCCATCCATCCTGGCCTTGGACACTTCCAGGGATGGGTTTGGGCAGCAGGCAGAGACACCTGTCATTTCTGACACCACTGTTGCTTCCTTTTAAAGGCACTTCTCAAATACCTCTGCAGCTGGGGTCATCAAAGTTATGGGATTGTCCATATAGACAATAAATATTTTTGGCATTCTTCTTGTTTGCTGTTGCACTGGCAGGCATGAGAAGACATTTTACCCAGAGTTCCTGATTAACCAGTTCTTACTAAAAACGAACAAAACCCAAAAAAAGTGAGAACCCAGAGAGTATCATCATCTAGGTCAAAATGAACCTGTGTCTTGCCCACTGGGAAGTCTTTTGGACTCTGTAGCATCTGGTGGACCTAAAATGGTGAGGTTTGCTTTGAAGTTCTATGATTTGGCTGAAAAATAATAATAATAATAAAGTGGACAAAATTGTCACTCTCTTGATAGGAAGGACACAAGACAGATTAACACAGATGGGGCAAATGTTCATGGGAATTACATGAATGAATCTACAGCAAGTAGAGAATTAATACATTTTTTTTTTTGGGGTGGAAATCAACCCATCATGTCCTAGAACTTTTCCAAACAGGTCAAATCAGAGAAATGCAGTATATACTGATCCTTGTTTATAGGTTCTTTAGTACTCTAAAGCAGGTACCTGTTTTACCATAAAGTCTAGGGTTTGTTTGTGTGGAGAATTTTCTCTCCTCATGTGTCTGTGTAGCTGAGAGCAGTGGAACTGTAATAGAGTTGAATGGGAATCTGTTTTGCAAACACAGATATTAGATGTGTTTCCAAAATACAGGCAGATGCGCAGATCAGTCTGCTGGACTGCTGGAATAGAGGTGAAGAACAATTATGACTGTGCAGGTAATAAAATAGCAGAGCTGATGGTTAGCCCAGTTGTCTCCTTGTCCTAGTAAATATATGGTCCTCAAATATCCAGATTCAGTCAAAAAACATTGGGATGGAGGCACATCACTGTTGCTTTCAAGACCTTTAAAAATCCGAATTTAATGGCTCGATCCAGGCTGCAGCAGGATCCTTATTTTGGCTGTGGATCTGGCCCCTTGAGATTATTTTTTTAGCTGACCAGACTCCCACCATTCCTTCAGATACACCCAGGGCTGGTGCAGAGCTGGGCTCTGTTTTTGATTGACAGCACACGCTTGATTATGGCAGAAATGTGGAAATACTATTCTTTGGGTTATTAAATTTTATTTATATATTTATATACATATATATATATATATATACACACGTACAATGTAAGTTGGCTTCAGGAGTTGCTCACTCTTGCAGCAGTTGCCAAGGCTGGCCTTGCAGTGCTGCAATTCCTTCTCTGGAAGCTGGAGAAGCCAGCTTTTAAAACCCCAATAAAAGCCTACCGTAGGCTAATCTAGTTTATATGCATTTTTAAATATGTACAAATGTTGTAAACCAAATAAGGTTTATATGTACCCAAGATCAGCCACTAAGTACTTCAAACAGAAAGCCTGTCTCTTGTAGGTACCCAAATATTTACAGAGTATGACTTGAGTGAGAAATTAGATACCCCACTCAGCCCTGCCAAATTAATTAATGGTCTTTTTCACTTATTTAGGTAGATGTCTGATCTAGCGAAACCCTAAGAACACCCAAGGCCTGGACAGTGGCAGGCAGAAGCATCATGGAATACTTGTTAGAAATTACCATGGCTTTGTTGAGATAGCCAGCAACATCCCACAGGGGACCTGCAGGGTTGAAAGAACAGAGATTTAATGGAAAAAAACCCTGAACTCCATCAAAACCAGACATTTAAAAAGAAAAAGGTGGTGATGGTGTTTAATTTGGTGCAAAGGTGAAGGCTGGGCTGGGAAGATGAGAGTGGCCTGGGTGGGTCACTGCACAAATGCCTCTTGCCTTCCGCTCCCTCTGCTTTTTGATGAGTGGCCAATGAAAGCTTATCCCCTTTTAAAAATTTTTTCCCCCCCTTTAAATCTGCACAAGTGTTAACTTTTCAAAGACTCTGAGATTCAAAGTGCTGTACCCAACACAGAGCCCTTTTTTCTCCTGCCTTTGATTTTTATGCACATTTCAAGCTGGTCAGAGAGTACACGGGGGTTTTGTTTAGGCTTAGTGGTGGGGTTTTAGCTTTCAAGCTGCCAGCCTTCCCAGGATTATTGCCTATTAACTGCCTCTTAATAAAGGTGCTGACCAAAGAAAGGAATATTTTTTCCTTGGTGCTAGATTTCCAAACTCGATTGGCTTTATTAAATGGAAAGACAAATAAATTTAAACCCTGCTCTGAAATACCTTAGCGGAGGACACCAGCAGTTAGAGGTCACCAAGTCACTTGGACTTCCTCCCAACAAAAGCAACATCATTTTTCAATGTCCAGCCCCACAGCATCCCGCAGTGCCTCACACAATTCCTTAGTGTCCACACCTGCTCCGTGCCGCTCGGAGCGGGGCTGAGCCCGTTTGGATGGGGCAAGATCAGTCCCCGAGAGATTTCTATTATGCTCATGGTTTGGAGCCGTGTTTGATCTCCTGCTGCATAGCTGGATAAAAGCTTGTGGTTGGGTTTTCCTTGTTCTGTTATTAAAGCAAAAAATCCCCATTGTACAAGGAAAAGAAACTTTCCTTCACCTTGTGAAGTGTGTTACAGTTGAGAAGGTAATTTCAGCTCCGTTTACCTTTATTACATTGGAAAAAGCAAATCCCTTTGTTCTGTGCTTTAGTTTTCCTGTGAGATGGGGATAGCAGCCCTTCTCTGGTTCCACAGATCCCTTTGGATGTGCCAGTGCTGTGTCCATGCTTTAGGACACGGTCCACGTGCTGCTGTGTCATTTCTCAGTGTGGAGATACCAGTATTGAGAGGATGTGAGGCCCTTCTGCAGCGTTGCTAAAGATTGTGCAGTTGCATGTAGGTGAGTTGTCCCCACAGACAGAACGACCAGATGGGACCATTTTTGGAGAAAAGTGACCATCCCCAAAATCAGTGAAATTTTTTTGCCTACCCTGTACATCTGTCATTCACTTCAGTGCAAGTCACTGTTTCCTGAAATGAACCTCTTGTGTCCTCAGTAGTTTAGTACCGTGTGTAAGGACGGGAAGTGGTGCAGGTCGAAGACTTAACACCTTTGCGGGGTTCAGCTGTTGAATCTGTGGATCCAAATCACTGCAGCCAGGGACGCACAATCTGAATTCCCTATTAAAATGCTGAGTCAGAGAGGCAGACTGGGGCAGGAGAGGTGATGAGGCCAGATGTTCCATCTTCACAGTACAACCCTATTCTGCTTGGCTCCCATTTCCAAGGTGTGTGGGCTGTAAGCCCTACTTCTGGATCCTTTTGCCTCGGGCAGATCTCTGTGGTGTTTTCTTGAGGGATCCCAAAGGCATCTCTCTCTGCATTTAATTTTCTGTCTTCTTCCAGACTTCCCTCTGCAGTGTTTTTTCTGCAAAGCCCATGCTCTGGCGGCCTTTTGGCACCACTACAGGTTTCTCCGTGCTGGAACCCCCTTGCCAAAAAAAATGTGGGTAGTGACCTAGTCCCTCAGACAACCCGTCCTCGGAGAAATAACCTCGTGGAAGAAGAGCCATCTTGAGCACAGTTTATTGTTTGCCATGGGCTGGGGTCTTCCATTCCTTGGGTGAAAGAGCAGCCTCTCACCCAACCCTCAAAATCAAGGCCATGTTATGTCTTCTAAGTAATATTCATTCAGTTATAGGGAGTGTGTTTATGTTTCTCATGTTAAAAAAAGAGGAAGGGGAAAAAAAAAAAAAAGGGAATCTGAGGTTAGTGTTTTGCTGGAAAAATATCAAGACTTGATTGGCAATATCCCACTAAACCACAAGTTTGTAGGAGAGAAAACAAACCCATCGGATTTTCCAAACTATGCCTATGTGCTTTATGAAAATGTGTCCCATATAGGTCACTTACGCTCTTATTATAGCTGTGGCAAGTGTACATATAATTGAGACATGGAAATACTACCCCATGCTGCTCAACGAATGAAGGGGAAACAAATCTTTATTATTCCTGGGTTCACAGAATATATAGGAACACAATTGTCTTTTTTAATTTTTATTTTTTTAATTTTTTTTTTTTTTTAGGGCCAGTTTTAGCTTTCAGATGTATTTTATTGTCTGTGGGAACATGTGTTTTACAGACCTGTCATGTGAAAGCCATTAACAAGAGGAACTGGAGGAATAACAATGAGCCACGTAACCGTGGTGTGTCTACTCCCCGAGTTCAACCCCGCGCCGCCGCTCCGGGCGCGCGTGAAACCGGATCGCGCCCAGCGACGTTAGCGCTTCTCCCCCTGCCACTTCTCATCGGGAAACCTAAGGATTTTTTAAAGTGGCCTGTTAAAACGGGGTTGCTGGCACCACAGGAAGGCTTTTGGGGCCAAGCTGGCCGGGCATCAGAACGGTTAAATCGTGGAATGAAGATCAGCTGGATTCACACGAGATGTCCGATTTTATTTACCAAATCTGAGCTGGGCGGGCAGTTCTGAAACTGTTCCTCGCTGGTTCACACATGTGGTGGAAACTGTCCCGCCTTGCCAAGCAACTCGGGGCCCAGAACTTGCAATTAACCCATTTCCAGAGTTCTTAGAGAGGATCTGAAAGGGGTCCTGAGCAGTGGCTGCACCACTACTGGGTACTCGAAAATTTTACTTCCAGTACGTGTTGTCCCTGCTTCCAGGTGATGGAGTTTTTTTCTTAAGACTAACAAAACCCTGTAGTAATCCTGGCTTAGGCAAACCCATTAACATATAGGAAAAGGAGCCAAAGTGGATTGCGCAAAGCGAAATCCAGAGAGTGGTTCGTGTGGAGAACACGGGGAACATTATTTTGATGACACTTCTGAACAACATGGATAGTGCCCTTGCTAATCACATCTAGCAGGTGGTGCTCACTACAGATGTACTGTGGACAGCTTTGGGTCAGACCCAGCAGCGCTTCATTTTTTATTTGTTATTTTTATTCATTTTAGAAGGAAAAACCCTCTGATGTCTTTGACTTCTAGCTGTGTAAACAAACCCACAGATACTTAAGCGAGTTAGTGGTCGACAAGTATTCCCTAATGCCTTCTGTAGGATCTGAGTGTGAGACCTGTTCTCTTGGCCCAAGGACAGCTGGAACCACTGTGCATTTGTTTTTCCCCTTACCTGGGTTTCGCTCTGCAAGTGGGAGGAGGGTTTCCTGTACCTTGTGGCTTGTGATTTACTGTGAACATGGGTTTCAGGGAATTTGGGGCTTGGTTTTGTGGGGATGTAGTGCTTCTCTCAATGATGGGTTTAACAGCAAAGATGGATGGGGAAACTGAGGCAAAGGGATGGAGGGTGCCCTGCCCAAGGTGACATTGTGGCTGGGAAACACCCTCCTAGGTTTGAGGCAGTGCTGTATTTCTGTGAAAAACTTACAAAAACATAGATTTACAGACGTGCCGCAATTTCCAGGTGTCTCCTCCATACTGTGTGTCCTGACCCACATCCTTGAGCAGATCTGCTCCATGCCTGGTGCAGAGATCCAGCCAAGATGTGCAGACACAGGAATCCTGCACAGAAGGTTCACAGATAGTATTTAAAACCCAGATTTCACGTGGCTTTATTGTGACTGAAGGCGAACAGGCTCTGATGGGAGTTCACTGGCTTTTGTGGACGGGCTGGTCCTTGCATGAATGGGTGTCCCACAGCTGCTCAGAGCACATGATTGCTGCATTAGTAGGTACAAACACTCTCAGAAAGCTGTCAATACACCCTGTAAATACAAAGAGGAGTGAGTCCAGGAAGGCTTCAAAGGCAGGGAAGTGATGGGGATGGAGAGTAGCTGGGCTGGCCAGGTAGGAGAGAAGCCCTGCGGATACTCGATCCTGCCGTGTTTGTTTGCACAGCTCTGGGCTGCTCTGCCTGGGGCACTTGGAAGAGCATCGGGCCCTCCCCGGAGAAAAGTGCCAGATTGGTTTTCATGGCCTTTTGCAGAGGGATTGCTCCAGGGGTCTGTTCTTGTAAGTTAATATTTGCAGCGCACAGGGCTTAACTGGAACCAGGCTGCGCAGACATCTGATAACCATAACAGAGGAGATGCTTTTTCCCTGCAAGACCAGCTTGGAAAAACAAATCCCAATGCTATTCCCTTTGGAAAGACAGCTATATGAACAGAAAAGCACCAGGAATGGTCATGCATGGTTTGCAAGGGGTTTTCTAGTTGAGTCTTGGGGTTTTTCTGTGAGCTGCTTGTGTTTGCCTGTATTGCTGATGGGTTTGGTTGTTGTCTCCCTTTCTTTGTAGCTGGGTTGCCCTTCCTCATCATCGAGACAAGCACAATCCAACCCTACCAGAGGGGCTTCTACTGCGACGACGACAGCATCAGGTACCCGCAGAAGAACGTGGAGACCATCAACGACGCGGTGCTGTGTGCTGCGGGCATCCTCATCGCCATCCTCGCGGTAAGTCCCACCTCCAGAACCTCCTCCTCTGTCCCGGTAGAGGTTTTTTGGCACCTCTTTGTCTTGCTAATGTGGCCTCGCTGTCTACCGGGGGCACATCTCCTCTGCGATTGTTTGACTTTTGTAAGCGTGGAGTTGCAAACATTTACAAATGAAAGCTTGTAATGAGAGGAATGAGATTACTCTTGAAGCCTGTAAACAGGCCCAAAGCTGTTTGGGCAAGTCTGAGAACTTTTTCACCCTCCAGTAGGAGTTCAGAGTAAAGGCAAAAACACTTAAATGTCAGTAAAGACTTGGCATGGTTTGTCCCTATTCAAATAACTCTTGGTATTTGCCTATTTTATAAGGTTTAAAAAACAAAGAAAGGATACATCTTTTCAGCTAACCAGTGCCTGGAAAATTTAACAGGTTAGTATTAGGTTTTTAAGGGATTGCATATTACAGCCGTTTTTAAAAGACAATTAAAACCTTCCATGGGGAGCATATTCCCACAGAGTCCTCGCTGTAAAAAGTAGTTAGTGCCCCACCTTCCCAATGCTTCTTCATTTTCCTTCTCCTGCCAGTTTTTCTAGAGCTGTGCTAGGAAATGATTGCACGATAAGAGCTTTATTTGTCAGCTAAAAAGCTGAACTCAGCCCATGAGCTGAGCCTCCTTATGCCAGCGTGTGCCTGGTGTGGGGCAGAAGACAAGAGCTGTCTCATGGTGGTTGCTTAAACACGTCCAGCTAAGATGAAATTCCCCTATGAAAAGTACCTACATTTTCCTTCTCACCTGCTGCCAGAACACCTCAGGTGCTTTCCCAGAGATGCCACCTTCCTCTTGCTCCTTCAGCTGGGAGGGATGGAGATGGAGAGGTCAGGAGCACTTGTTCCCCTTTCATCTTTCCTCCTCAATGGAATGTCGTGGGCAATGGATATTTCAGGATGGCACAGTGCCTGCTTTGCTAATACCCCATCCTCAGCCTTGCTGCTTTGTGATGTGGATATCTCCATCGTTTCCTCATCTCTCCATCATTCCCTGACCACATACACTGACTCAGCAAAGTAGGTCCCCAAAACTGCCCTGTCCCTCTGCCCCTTCCCTCCCCTCAACAAGCCCAAAAAGTGCCAGGCCCCCAATTCTATAAACACAGCAGAATTTCACCCCGCAGGTGAATGACCCCCGAGTGTGGAAAAGCCATAAAAGTGAAACGAAAAAGCCTCTCATTTTCGCATTACTGCCGGAGCTATCGGCACGCCAGCTCCATGCAGAGTGTGCTTCTGATCCCTAATGAGGCAGTGGCAAATACAGGAGTTGGAACAGAAACTGGAAACATAATCAGCTGCCTATGTGATCCATCAGCTCTCTACCACGAAATAGCAGGTCAATTAAAAGAGAAAGAAAATCCCCAAAGAATTGGATGTTTCTGCCCTGGTTTCACTGTGCCCACAACAAATGTAACTTAATAAGGTAAATTCAAAAGCTCAGTTATTTGCTGTTGAGTGACACAAATGGCTAACGAGGAACTGAAGCAACAGATTTCTTTGCTGTGGCAGCCTGCATGGAAAATTCAAGTCAGCCTGACCTCCTTTTTCAGATGTAACCCAGATACCAGAACTACTGTAGCATAATAGGAATTCCTTCCAAATCCACAAAGCACTGACTCCGCTCCCTTCGCTCACATCGTTTGCCTTTGGGAGGCAGGGCAGTGGTTATGAGGACTTCCAGGGAGCTGGCTTTTGGGGTGAAGCAGCCAAAATTTCACGCCCTCGCTTTACGTGGCGTCACAGGCAGTCTAGCCTGGGGTGAAAAGGTCCAGGTCATGTTTTAAGTGGCTTGAGGACACCCAGAGAGTTTGTTAAGTAAACAGCAGAGGCGAGACCTTTGCTTCCATCAGGATGGGAGAGGGATATGCATTTGGTTTTCATATCTGAGTATTTACTGACTTCAGGCAAATTTCCATGCAGATGACACTGGAGGAGGCTCGTGCCCCTGGGCTGTGCCCTCTCACATCTCCCCTGACTGCTCTTTGTGCTGCAAGGTGGTTGATTTGATGTTGGTGGTCCCTTGGATGGCCAGGGGAAGGTGACACTCCTCTTCCTGAGCCTTGTAGGGGTACCACTGTCATAGTGCCGTGTCCCCACACCTGATAGGTCCTGAAAGGCTATGAAAAATTCCTCATAAAATTAGTTTGCTAGGTGATCTAAGTTACACAGCTGGATTAGCTGGTTGTTTTACAGTCGAAGGGGATACGCTGCAATGTGATTAGCACGGAGAACGTTACACCAAAAGCAAGTGGCTAGAAAAGCTCTAAAAGTAATTACAGGCTAATTGGATTGCTGGTGATACCTTATAATAACAATAAAATGGGCTTGACAACTGAAAGTCTGCAAAAAGCATTCACGGACAGAAAATTTTGATGTTGGCTTCTCTCTAGGGACCAACTTTTTAAAATATGTGCACCAGTCCCTGGGAGTTGTGCCCATCACCTAGGAATGGCACATGTCCCGTGTGGATGGCTCGCCAGGAGTGCAAGGCATGAGAAGAGCTTGATATCTTTAAAACTTCTTTTCTTTTCAGGATGTCCTTCCAGTCTGTGCACATCTGTGCTGCATTAGTTTTTCACCGTCCTGCTTTATCTGGGACAGCACTGCCAAAAAAACCAAGTTTACCCAATTTTTAGGTTCTCATTAAGTTGATCCATGGCTTTCACTAGCTGGGGAGGGTTCCTGGGTACCCAGCAGCATTTTAGTGAGGGAATGAAGGCTCCAATTTACAATCTGCTACATGTGTGCAATTACCCAGACCACCAACGGTGAGAGAAAAATATTAATCCCCAGACTTCTGTTGGTCCCTGTTTAAAATGGTCACATGCCTTTCCCAGGCCAAGAGCCTCAGGTTTGTGTGGATCTGTTTGTGAGTTTGCAGTAATGGCACATCTCCCAGTATCAGATATCATACTCAATTTGTCTGGTCTTCCCTCTGTGAAAGCCATGAGTTTTGAGCCTCAGAGCTCCCCTCCTTGTGAATTTAGGCTTTGGGGAGTGGACCTGCCCTCATGCAGGAGCCTCTGTGTCCATTCAGGACAACCTCCTTCTGCAGGCCTCACGCCAGTAGATTTCCTGGCTGGCATCTTGTGCTGGAAAGTGGTCCAAAATGGAGATAAACCATGGTTCTTTGGAGACTGTGAGGATTAAAATGATGCTGAAGCCAGTTAGCTGCAGCTCCCTAAACAAGTCTTGGTCACTACCAGATTTCCAGGAGGAAATCTCAGCTGTCACATGGAAACCCCAAATGGTGGTGCAGCCACTCAAAAGCATTTCTGTGCGTGGTAGCAGAGTCTGCTCTAGCTTGGCATTTATTTTCTGTGATTACAGTTGTATCTCTCTTTGATAAAGCTTGCTTTAGCTGCAATTTCAGCTGCCTTAGGTCAACCTTTGTTTTTTCAAGCCCTGGTACGAGTGAGTTCAAACAATGATACAGCTTCAGCTCTTCTTAGTCTAATTGCCATACTTTTCCAGTTTATTAGTTTCCAAAGGTTGTGCCAAGCTTTTAAAAAAGGTAGGCAGGGGAGCCTCGTCTCCTGCTTATGGCTGGCAGGCTGCCACGCTGGGAGGAATATTGCTGGCTGCTCCAGAAAGGGATTAACATGAAGGCATTTTTCCTGACAGTTAATTTTACATATCACAGTCCCCGTGACTACAGAGAGGCAGGGACAAGGTAGCATCCAAAGAAAAAAAAAAAAACAGCCCTGCCTCAATTTATTACTCAGGTATAAAAACATTTAGAGTAATGAATGAAATCCTAAAGCTGTAAATCTGGAGTTTAAAATTTAGGTGTGTAGCGTGACGGAGAACAATTTAAACTTTTGGCTCTTTGGGAGTGGTGAGACATTTGGACTTCATTTCACAGCCTGATTTTCATTAACCTGCCTTTTAAGAGTCCTGAATGTGAGAAGTTGGGTCCTCTGCTCCCTGACAGTGATTTATGGCGATATTGTCAAACCTCAGCACCCCTGACACAAGAAAAACATAATCTGCTGCCATGTGATGGCAAGACCCCTTGAAATGCCCCAAAATAGCTGGACTTTATGGAGGCCTTGGGAGGTCTGAATTGGGTCTGCTGGCAGCAAGTTTTGGGCCAGAGTCTGAAAAATTTGGGGCTTTCTGTTTCTTCCCCTGTTGTGTTAATGATTTTAAGAGAGGAGGATAAGCAGCCTGTGTGTTTATTTTCCTCCAAAATCAGTTTGATAAGGGGGTAGTGAGTCTGGCCTCTCCCTCCCAACACAGACTAATTCTTTATCTGGTTTATGTCAATTTTCTTTTCCCACTCTGCTGGGGTGTTATTTTGCTTTTGTAAAGATATGCCAATGTGCCAACCCAAAATCTACCCCTTTTTTTGTTTTGTTTATTGGATTTTTCCATAAACAACATTCCGAGCACTGGGAGGGAAGAGGGGGAAGATGGAGAGACACTGGGCCATGGCTTCTCCTTCCTCACCAAGGAAGCAGATTCCCGATCTGAGATCTCAGAGCTGCCCCAGCCCTGCATTTACACCCACCCCCGGTTTTGCACAGCGTTTTTTCCCCTCTCTAACCTCCCTGCTGTGCTTCCCTCACAGATTATAACGGGAGAGCTCTACCGCATCCACTACCTGAAGGAGAAATCCCGCTCCTTCATCCAGAACCCCTACGTGGCAGCTCTCTACAAGCAAGTGGGCTGCTTTGTTTTCGGCTGCGCCATCAGCCAGTCCTTCACAGACATTGCCAAAGTGTCCGTCGGGCGCTTGCGGCCGCATTTCCTGGCGGTTTGTGACTTGGATTTCTCCACCATCAACTGCGCCAAGGGAGTTTACATCCAGAACTACACCTGCAGGGGAAACGACAGCAGGGTCCAGGAAGCCAGGTGAGAGCTCGTGGCACCAAAGCAGTGGGTTGCTGCCTCTAAATGTGTCTGTGGTTTCTCTGTAGGCAGTAGAGGACTCAAATCTGAGACTGACAGTAGGGTTAGATTGGATATTAGGACGGAGTTCTTCCAGTGAGGGTGGTGAGGCACTGGAACAGATTGCCCAGAGAAGCTGTGGATGCCCTATTCCTGGAAGTGTTCAAGGCCAGCTTGGATGGGGGTCTGAACAACATGGGACAGTGAAAGCTGTCCCTACCCATAGCAGGGGGGTGGAATGAGACTATCTTTGATGTCCCTTCCAGCACAAACCATTCCAGGATTCTATGAAATGCTGCTTTTTCTGTGAAGGCATAAATCCATTTTCCAGTGACCAGCAGTTTCCCTTGGGAAGTGTGGCACTCAGCTGAATAACATTTCCTTTCTCTTTACTCCTACACTATTGTTTCCCTGAGCTGCTGCTCATTGTGGGAATTCAGCCCCAGAGCTGAGCTCATGGTGAGCAGCCCGAGCTGTCCCGTGTGGCAGAGCAGAGCTTCTCCTCAGGAAAGGCTCCACCACACAGACAGGGCTGCCAGTGCCTCCCCTTGGAGCTCTATGACATCCATCAGATGCCCAGTTTTGACTTTTCCAGGGGCACATTCCTCATGCTGCAGATAAGCGCCCAGAGAAGTTGCTCTCTTCTCATTTCTTTAGGGTTTCCCGGTTATTTGAGGCGAGATGATGAGTTATTGGGTTATCCTGGAAATAACTGCTGTCCCATGAGTAGGCCAGGAAGGGACAAACAATGCGAGCATCCTGTCCATCCGTTCTCTTTCTGCCTCACCAGCAAGCAGGGCGGATAACAGGGGTTTCATAACCCAGAGAACTGGGGGTTGTTGGTCCCTCTGGTCTGGCATCCTCAGATGCCACAGGCAAGTCACCATATTACAGGGAAAATTACAGTATTGAGGATTATACTGGCTGGTTCTGAGCACCTGCTTTGTTTTGCAGGAAATCCTTCTTCTCCGGGCACGCGTCCTTCTCCCTGTACACCATGCTGTATTTGGTGGTAAGTGACCTCACTGAGCTGATTGATCCCCTGCCCCCCGTCCCACATTCCATAGCAGTAATGGCAGGATGAGCGTTGGACATGGAAAATTGGTCGAAAATAAAAAAAGCTGTTGCTGGGAAGATGCTGTGGTGTTATTTAGGATGGAGGCTCCTGGCGCGACAGCCGAGCTGTGCGTGCAGCTTTGGGATGTGGCCAAGGTGGCAATTAAATCCAAATCCTGCTAAATTTGTGGACAGACCTGTGCAATTTTGTTCGCCCCACGTTGTGGTTTCCACTGAGGAGAGTTTGGGGCGAGCCACAACGTTCCATGGATGGAGGGGGAGGATGTGCTGCCGTGGCCGTGTCAGGAGGTGATGCCTGGCTCCGAAATGTGCCAGCGGAGCAGGTGGAGCAGCCTCTGCCCTCCTGGTTCCGGAGGGGAGGGCTGGGACTTGTTTTCCTTTGTCAGTGAGGAATGGCTCTGCCCTTCCTGCACCGGGGCTGGGGCCAGGGTGGCTGCCACGGTGCTTCCTGCCGGGACTGCGGGAGGCAGCGCTGCCCACATGGGCTGGACACACATGCATGGCCTTCTGGGGGGAGCTGCAGAGGGGTTCGTGTCTGGTTTTCCTTTTTTAAAAGTTACTTATTTCATTAAAAAATCAAGTTTTGTGTTGCTTTTAAGATTTGTGCTCCTCCTCCATCGCCGGTAATCTTGGACTAGCAAGCAGAGGAACAGCACTGATAAAAAAATGAAACGTGAGCTTTTATCTATGAGCAGTGCAGCCCCCCCATCCCTTACCCTCTGGGAAGATAAGTGACCACTGCTCCCTCCTGCCTTCTCAGCCTTGGATCCCCCCTCCCTGTGAGCAGCTTCTGTAATTGAATCACTGCACTTTCCAGGCGGTTGTGGGCAGCATATTAAATTCTTTCTTTGTTTCCCCTTTTATTTTGTTCTTGGAAAACTTTTGGATTTCTGCAGTGAGCGTTTTGGCTGTTTCCTCCCAGCCATATTACAATGAAGAGCTGCCTTGGTGATACTTCACAGGAGGCTCAGCCCATCGTAAAACTCTCTGAGCTGAGTTTGGAAGCCATCGCTCACACGGGCAGACATTTATTTCTGGGAAGGTCTGGGGGCAGTCAGATAAGTCAGCCCTGAGATGCTTCCAGCATCTGGGAACAGCAAGGACTGCCAGTCCCTGTTAAGTTTGGGATGGTTTCTCTACCAGGGCTTGACCCATTTTCTGCAGGGTGCTGGACAAACTTTTTTTTTTTCCCCATGTGTTTTCTAAAAATCCAGCTCTTGTGGAGCAGGTGGGAGACAAATGGGAATACAGAGCTTGGGGGGCTGGTGACAGAGACCCCAGACCTGCAGAGTGCATTCCAGATTCCCACAGGATGCATGGAAAACCTGCATGGCTCATTTCCCCATGCTGCTTTGCACCAACGCCTGCTGCCCGATGTTCTTTCTGACTTTGCACCAGGCTCTAGAAGTGGTGTTCACCCTCCTGTGTGATGCTTTGGAGCACAGAGGTGCCTCTGGTCTCTCTTTGCTGCCCTTCCCTGTCCCCATGTAGGAACACTTGAGCTGTCAGCACTCACCAGCCTCTCCCCACACCCCCTGATCGAGGACAACAGGCTGCTCCACTTATCCCTCTCTATGGAGGGGACAATCTCTTTATAAAAACTATTTTAATTTTCAACTTGTCCCAAAGCTGTGATAAGGCTGGTAGCAGGCTCTGTCTGACCAGCTGTCCAGTTGCCTTGTGCCTTAAGAAGTCAGGGAAAATTACATCAAGTGTTTGGTGATGAATTGAGGGGAGAAAAAGGCAACTTGAGACAAGACAGGTGAGGCAACGATCTTAAGGCTCTCTTCCACCTAAATGATTCTGATTCCAGCTTGTCTAACAGCACCCTGCTCTCCATCACTCCAGCTCCCTGGTCACTGCCAGAGACTGACAGAGAAATCTCACAGAAAAAGGGAGGCAGAAAATCTGACACACTGGAGAGGCCGATAATATAAAAAAAAAAAAATTACAAGAGAAAAGAGATTTTAGTAAGCCAGAGGGATTTTATTTGATGCAAGATAAACCTCACTGTCTTGCCCACCTCAGTGAATGAGTTGGGGTGTTGAAAGCCTGGTTAGAAATGTGGCATCCACCACACCAGTGCCTGCAGGAGGTGTGTTTGATGGATTTAATCAGGAAATCATCTCAATCAAGACAAAACGGATGCTCCCCTGTTCCTGGGAAGTGAGGCCTGTGCCACAGCAGGTTGCTGCCTACACTTTGGATACCAAGAGTGTGCCAGGGGCCTCTGCAGAGTGGGGGTATCTGCGGGGCTGAGCCTGTCCTGCAGAGGTTTGGCAGATCACTCGTGTCCCCAGCGTGTTCCTGATTGAACAATACTTCATATTTCCAGGATAAGTCACTTCCCGTCTTTCCTGGCGTTCCCTGGCTTCACTCTCAGAGCCCATTCTGAATTAAAATGTTTTCGAGTTTGCTTCACCTGGTGGAGACGGGTGCCAGAAAATTCCAGTCAGTCTATTAAAAGACCCATGGATTCCCACGCATCCAGGCGTGTGCCTGCGCCCTGGGGCTGGATTTGTCCAGGTATTTGTTTGGACAGTGGATGAGTGACCACAGCATTTCCCCCCACAGCAGCAGAGCCCTGTGCTATCCATGGGCTCCTAGAAGGAAAACACTGATAGATGCCAAGCCCTGGAGGGAAAAGTCCCAGGGAAAGGCACTTGGCAACACAGTAAAATCCCCTGGGATTTGGTTCTAAATGCTGAGACTTCAGGGCTAAGTTTCTCGCAGCCTTCTTGTCACCAGGAATACTCAATTAACATCAGGCCTTTGTATAAAAAATTTAAAAGGGGAAATTACTCTTGGGTAATCCTCTTTGTCTTAATTTTCCTTGCTTTGTTACTCCTTGGCTGAGCTGTAATACATATTTATAGCAGGCTGAGGAAAGGGGAGGCATGGAAGGAACAGCTTATTCCATGCAGCCCTCTGGAGCTGACCCACACCTCTTGGTTTTGTTTCTGTGCATGTGGGGGAGTCTTTGCAGGGAAAAATGGATTCTTTCCACTCCCCGAGCATGTGAGACCATAATGCTGATTTATTTGCAGCAAGAAGTTGCCTGAAATCACACAAAGAAGAGCTAAATTTAAAGATCAGAAAAACTGAATTAATATCCCTCAGCAAAATTGGCTGATTCTGGATAATATGCCAGCAAACCTTGTGTATTTAATCTGTGTCAGTGGGTGAGGCAGGAGACTTCAGAATGGGTTGTGGTGTGTTCTGCTGATGGAAATGAAAAAATGAGAGATGTTGCTGGGTTTGTGTGTCAGAGGGAGTGTGAGGTTTCTTCCTGGAGCTCCTTGCTGGAGGGTGGAGAAGGTGCCCTGGTGCAGCTGAGCAGTGATGTGCCCTTGTGAAGGAACCTCTGTGGTGGCTGTGGACTTGGAGTTGAGTTTAGTGGTGACCTAAGGAAGTGAATAAACTGGAATTACATCGGAGGCCAAGGCTGAGGTGTGAACTGAGCTGCTGAGCTGCTGGGGATATTTCTGATGGGGTGAGAGGGTGCTGTGCACTCAGCAGAGGCAGGGAAGAGGCAAACAGCACACGCTGAGAGGTCCTTGCCCGTCTCCTGTCCTTCCCTTCTGTCCAGCTTGGTGCTAAAAGCCAAACTCTGCATTCCCCAACCTCCAGCTGGCTTTGTCCAGCCAGGGCAGTGCGTTACACTGGAGTGAGTTTGGGCTGGAGAGGTTTTGGCCCTGTAGCACTTCGGGTACCACTCTGCTTGCAGATGGGGCTGGAGAAGGAGGTCACTTCAGGTCAGACAGCCAGGAGCAAGCCCAGCTGTTTCCCAGAAGGAAACTTTAGGTGTGACTAAGGGCTGAGGTTGATGGAGTCCAGCCCTGCGGCGGGGAGAGCGTGAACGGGACGGGGTTTCTGGAGAGCAGAAAGCCCCAGGAGGCTGGAGGTGATGCTCTGAGCCCGTGTCCCCTGCCAGCTCCTCCTCGGTTTGCTCAGAGCTTGTGTGTGGCTGTGGGATGTCCCCACCAGCACTGTGGAAGTCCCCTGGCACAGGAAGAGTGAGGTGACGTCCCTCAAGCCATCTGCTTTGTGGTAACTCAGCCTGTGCCAGGAGACAGCGGATGGGAACTCCAGATAACTCCCACTCTGTGTGATCCCATTCCATCCACCCTCGCTCCTGTTGGTGCTCCTGCTTTTCGCTGCCCTGCGATGATCTGTGGTGGAAATAACCCTGGTTGTGGTCTTGCTCTTCCACCCCCTCCCGGGAAGAGCTCCTTTCCAGCTCCACATTCCCATCCAAATCTGTCAGCCTGTAGCAGGCAGCATTTCAGATTTGCTCCCAGGAACAAAAAAAAAAAAAAAAAACAAACCCAAAACCAAAACAAAATAAAACAACAAAACACCTTCATAAGCAGATTTTCAGATAAATTTCCAGGAACTTCCCATTTCTGGGTAATAGCACTAATTCCTGCTTTAGGGAAATTCTGATCCTTTCAGCCCCTAAATTCTACTTTCACTTTTTGACCTTGTCTTATTACCTGGGGTTTTCTTTCATACTGAAGGCAGAGGCAAAGTTTGGAGCACCCCAAGTCTTACCTGGAAAGTATTTAGGGGATCCTGGTGTTTGAGAGCAGCTTTTGTAATACTGCATGTTCATAAAATGCCTGTGGAATATGAGGAGTGCTGTTATCCTCTTTTTTTGTCCTTATGAATGGGGAATAAAGAGCAGCTTTTCCATGGCCTTTGTTGTGGCAGTAAAAGGAACTCAGTTGAGATCCTCACACTGGTGTTGCAGTGTCTGAGGGGCACCTGTTCAGGGGGGTTTTAACCCTCCAAAATGTGCAGGTGTGGGTGTGAGTAGGGTGCTGGGGACTTGGGGGACACCCAGCACATCCCATATGGTGGCACACTGCTTTTTACTCCTTTTCCAGGGCTAAAGATTGCTCATGAGGGACACAGTCCAGCCCCAGAAGTGCCTGCTTTATTGTGTCTTCAAACTTGCTATTTGCTTCTTACTGCTGATTTTTGATTGATACTTTGCACCCTCACCTCTAGATGACGTGTTTAGTCCAGGCTTGTGGGATGGAATGATTTGAGGAGATGTCCAGACTGTGCAAAAGTGACAAATGTCAGATTATCCAGCAGCAAATTTCCTTCTTAAGGGATTTGATGGGACAAAGACACAAGATCAAAATAAGGCATCAGGTTTCAAGTCTTCCTGGTAGAACTGAGGGTGATGGTTTATAATATATAATATTGGAGCTGGTTTTGCTCTGCAGCAGCAGCAGCGCACTGGAACCTGAGTTTTGCACTGTCACCTGGGCTGAGCTGAGGCTCTTGAACATGAAAATAGAATCATGGAATGGTTTGGGATGGAAGGCACCTTAAAGGTCACCTATTTCCAGCCCCCTGCCATGGGCAGGGACATCTTCCACTAGACCAGGTTGCTCAGAGCCCTATCCAGCCTGGCCTTGGACACTTCCAGGGATGAGGCATCCCCAGCTGTATCCTGCCTGCACAGTTATCCTCTGGGGCAGAAGCTGGGTGCCCAAAGACCACGGCAATAAAAATTTTCATCCCAAACTATAGAGAACCAGCCCAGTGGTCCATGTGCTGGGCTGCATCAGCGTGGGCTTGCTGTGGGAGCTGAGACTCACCCCGTAGCTCTGCGTGCCCTGAGGTTGCGTGGTGGGGGGTGTGGGATGTGCTCCATGGGGCCGTGGCTCTGTTCCCACGCTCAGGCTGGTTTGCAGATATATTCCCCAGAATCACCATGTGAATTAGCCAGCACCGAGCTGTTTTGGTGCTGCTCCTTTTCCATGTTAATTGGCTAACAATCTGGATAATTTGGAGCATCTGCTCCATTCAGATGGCGCGATGTTTCCTTTCTTCTGAAGAGCCCAGTGTGTGTTCCTTCCCAAAAGGGGTAAATACAATGTTTGTGCAACAGCCAAACATACTAAATTGGCCAAAATGATGCTTCCCCCTTATCAGCTTCCCAATTAGTTCTGCTTTTATAGGTCATTTTATGCTTTTATGTTGTCATTAAGTTATTTGTGGTTTCAGGGAACCCAGCGAGAGCTTCATTCCCTTTCACATCAAGGCGGTGCAAACTGCTCTGGATGGGTAAAAGGGATCACAAATGGGGAGTAAACCCCTTTCCAGCCCTGTGATGTAGCAGAGCCCCTTGCAGGACACTGGGTCTGACTCCATTTAGGAGCAGGCAGAGCAGAGCTGCCGGGCTGAGCCCACGGGCGGTGGGGCTGAGCTGCAGGAGCTGAGCAGCATTTGCCAGGCACTTTCACACCCTTTGAGCCTCTCTGCTCCCCAAGCCTGCAGGCTGCTGTGGCGTCCCTCCCTCCCCACAGCCTTCCTCCCTGCGCTCATCCACGGGCAGGAGTTGCTGTTTTCCTGCCCTCTCTTCCCGCCCAGCTTCCCGGTTCCCACAGGAACCAGCCGTGCCCCACAGCCAGAGCGGAAACGGGCCCGAGATAGTCACGGCAGGGCTACAATGTCTGCTTGACACCACCTCAGCGTCGTCTTTTTGGGCTGAGCCACGGCCTTGCTTGTCATTCCCACCCAGTGAGGGAATTCCCAGGCCACGGAGTGGGGCAGCTGCTCCCTGCTTTCCTGCAAACCCCGGGGCTCGGGCTGGGAAACGTGGTGGCAATGCTAGAGGGTGGCATTGGGCACGTTGTCAGTGGTTGTGGCCATGTCTGGGAGTTCTCGGGATGGCTCTGGAGGTTAAGCATGCTGCACTGACTCTTCTTTTTCCTCTGAGAGATGCTGTGAGTCCTAAATACCCCAGGTTTGGGGCCTTGTTTTTGTTATGCACTACATAATGCTGGGGAGGAATTTCTTTATTCGGGTGTGGTGCTGTGTGGAGGCTGAAGCAGAGCTGGGATGCAGGGGGTCCCAATCCCCTGGTCCTGGCTCACTGAGGGGGGGCTGTGCCCATCCACCACTGTCCTCATCCTCTCCATGGGTCAAAAATCCCTCCAGAGCCCACACATGTGCAAGGAGCATCCTTCACCCTTCCTTTTTGACAACTCCCCTTCCTTGAGCCACAGGGCCGCAGCTGCCCCACAGCCACCCCCACAGAGCAGTTGCTGCTGCTGTGTTTTGGGCGAATTAACACAACCTTTGTTTTGTTTTGTTTTGTTTGTTTCCCTCTCTTCCCACAGTTTTATCTGCAGGCCAGATTCACGTGGAAGGGAGCCCGCCTGCTCCGTCCCCTGCTGCAGTTCACCCTCATCATGATGGCGTTTTACACCGGCCTGTCGCGCGTGTCGGACCACAAGCACCACCCCACCGACGTGCTGGCAGGCTTTGCACAGGGAGCCCTGGTGGCTTACTGCGTGGTGAGTGTGGAAAGCAGGGCAGGAACGGTGCTGGGAGGGTCCTGTGGGAATAGCAGTGCCTTTGCAGCTGGGGATGCGGTGGGAAGCACTGTGCTGCGGAGGCTTGGTGCAGGCAGCTCAGGGCACTGGAAAGATGTTCAGCATTTCCCTCTCCACTAGCAGCTTTGGCTTCTCCAGCTGTTCTCAGTTAGGCTCCTTAGCAAGGTTTTCCACCAGGAGCTGAGCAGAGAGTCTGGGGGGGGTTGGGATTATGGCTGTTCCCCACACGATCCATCCGAAACTGCTGGTGGCAGCCCGGTGAGGGGAGGCAGACTGCTGGTGGATTTTCATGCAGCAAAAGGGCTTTTGAGAAAGTGCCCAGCAAAAGCTGTGCCCACTTCTCTTCAGCTGCTGGGGCTGGTTCTCGTGCCACTTGGTCTCCAAAGGGTGACCTGATTGCACAGCCCTGTAACTGGAAGTGACACATGAAGATGTTTTAAGTTGGCAGGATGGGGGGCACCAGGTCAGGCAGCTGCCTCAGATAGACACAAAGGAACTGCGGGCTGTGGTGGTTTCTGTGCCTGTGGGAACTCCTGAAAGCAAGACTTTAACAGCTCACCACTTCTTGTGGGGTTTTTTGTTGGTTTTTTGTGGTTTTTTTTTAGCTGTTCTAAAAGTAAATCAGCCTTGGGAACAAGGAGTTAAGTTCACCAATATTATATTTTGCAGGGAGAGAAAATAGGTTATTTATGTGCTTCCCACTCGTTGATAATATTCCAAAGCCAAAACAGAAATGTCATTGTTGGGACGTTTTCATGGAGTATCATTAACTCTGTGAGCAGTAGCTGTTGGGTTTTGTCATTGCCTGGTGCTGATGTCCCGCGCAGGGCAGGCAAATCCTGAGGGGGAGCTGGGAGAAGTGTATGTGTGTCTTTATGCTGGGAAATGGGATAACAGCCGTAGGGAAGGGGAGTGGGGACCAGGCAATCCACCCCTGGATCCCAGCAGCGATTCCAGAAGGACAATAGCTCTCCGGATGCTTGGGATGGGTGTCCGGATGCTTCCTGGCTGGGACGAGCAGCAGGCCTGGCTGTGCCCTCCCAGCCCTCCGGCAGCTGGAAGCTGTGCTGGGAAGGGGAGGCTGTGGCAGGGCTGGGATAGTTTTCCTGTGTCATAGGAAGCAGCTGCCTGGAGTTTCCCAGGCAGGCTTGGGTTTGCCTGCGAGCCTGGGGCAGCCTGAGCTGCTGTCCCAGCCCGCTGGTGGAAGGGGCAGTTGTCTCCAAACGCTTTGCAGGAAGGGCTCCGTGACCTGGAACATCTTGGGACGTAGCTTAGGACTCAGGGCAGGGTGTGAACCCAGCCCTTGTCCCGTCCCCTCAGCCTGCAGAGAACCACCAGTGTGCTGTTCTCCAGAACCTGGCTTTGCTGGTGGGAGCCTTTGCCTGGGAGGGCCTGACAGACTTTTCTCTGTTTTGGGAGGTGGCAGCAAGGGACAAGAGGAAGAGTCATCCCAAAACACCCTGGAGTTTGCTCTGAAGGAGCAGTTTAGCAGCTTTTTGCTTCAATTCCTGGCGTGTCCTGGGGGTTCTTGTCCAGCTCTCCCACATGGGCTGCTCTGAAACAGAGGGAAGGACCTGGAGACTCATCACCTCCAAGCCTGGGTGCTCCCAGCCACCCCTTCCCCAGCAAAGCCTTCAGGGTCCACCCTGGTGATAGTCAAGGGCTGTAAAAACACCACAGTTATCAGGCCATAATTTTCAGTAGAAACCAATTGTGGATTTCATCTCCGAAGGCTGCCCAAGCTTAAACCCAGGTCATGCTGCAGCAGACACGTTTGTCTTTCAGTGCCTGAAATAACAAGCAGAAGACATTAATGTCAAGCATTTCCAGCTGATGAAACATTCAGACTTGGACCCAGGGTGAAATATGATGAGTATTTCTCAACTAGAAATAGTTTTTATGCGCCTTGTAGGCAGCTTGCTGTGTGTTGTGTGGTTTATGTCTCATCTGAGGGAGAGGGAAGAGGGGAGATGTCAGAAGGACACACTCCCAGTGTTGCTCTGGTTAGCTTAGATGAGTTGTTTTAACCTCTCTGTATAGGATTAAAAATTGCTTCAATATAATGAGAAGTAATAGGAATTGTTGAGTGGGAATGTAAGATATTGGCTTAAAATGCTCTCAGTCTTCTCCCATCAAGTTTTCTTTATGGGTGGAGAGCACCTTCTACAGGAAATGGAGCTAATCCAAGTGAAAAACTTAGCACATTTATTAGTCCTTTTTTGTGTTAAACAGTTCAAGCATTAGGAGGATTTAACACACTTTTAACCCCCAAAGATCACGTTTCATGATTCCTATAAATGTTTATATAACCTCCAGCCATGCTAAAGTGAAATACAGTTTAAAGAGAAATGAAACCTCTTAACCAGTCTCTGAATGAAACCCTGAAAAAAGCAGCACAGTAAAAGCTAAAATACCCAGGATGACACTCCACCATAACTCATTCCTGTCAAAAATAAGGACCAGACTCAAAGCAATCCCCATATGCTTCTTTGCACTCAGCAATCTCCTCCCCTAAATTGATTTGTCATGGCTATCTTGGGGCCGAAGCTGGACACCTTTTTGATTGAATCCAGCTCTCAGAGGTGGACAAATGAGCGAGATGGCACCAAACCAGACAAATGGGGGGTTTTCAGTTATTAACAACCCAAAAGAAAACCAGTGCCAGAGCACTTCAACGTGTTTTTACACTGTGATGGGCCAGACTCCAGCCTGTGATCCTCGGGAGCTGGATCCTGTTATTTACCCAAAGGTACAAATGCTGCCACTTGGATGCCCTGTAAACAACTTTATCAGCTCTGTTATGCAACCAAACAGCCAGACACCAGCACATTCACCAAGAAAAGAACTGTTTCGTAAATCAGCTCCTTCTCTGCTTTTCCACAAAGTAATAAAAGCTGAGCTCAGCTTCCTGCATCCCTGGTTACAACTGCAGGAGTAAATTGCTGCTTGCAGCAGCTTCGCTGTCTGCCCAGCTTGAGCCTTATCTGCTGTGCTGATAGGGGCTTGCAAAAGTTATTTCCAAGGACAACTCGACCTGCTGCACAGGGCTCTGGGTAGCTAGAAAATGTGGAGATGCAGGTGGGGCAAACCTTTGCTTCCTCCCTGTGTTACGCAGCCTGGAAGTAGTAATCTAATGTTACTCCTTTGAGCACCTTGGAATTATTTTTTCCCGATTCATCTGGGTGTTTAAATGTTGCATTTGAGTACTGTGGGAGAAAGCACAAATGTACTGCTGATTCCTACAGCCATGTGCTGCTCATCCTGGGATTTCAGCTCAGCAAACCCATGGCTTTAGTCCAGATTATTGGGGTTTAAGGATTTCTGGGGTGAGCTGTCAAATTTGGGCTGGGAGAGGCAGTGGGTGGCAGGACGGAAGTTTGGGGCTGTGGTGCCAGGTGACAAAATGATGAATCCTTGCCACTTCTTGCTCCGTCCAGAGGATCTGTGCTGTCTGACTCTTTTCCCTTCTGGCACGGGGCTGAGGTTTGGCAAGGGTGAAAGTGCCCCAGTCCTGGAGGACTGATAAGCTTCGTGTGGCCGCTGCCAAAGGAGGATGTGGAAGTTTCCTCCCAGCACTTTGTTTCTTATTGTGTTGCTGCCTTCCGAAATTGCCAGGCACTGGCTTTTTCACATCCGGGAGAGGGGTTACATCACGGGATATTTAGGAAGAAGGAGTCAGAAATAGCTCCTCCTCTCCTTAGCCTCTGGCTTCCACCAGACCCCAGCTCTGTCCCAGTGCCTTGGTGGGGCATGAGGAGCATCGCTCACCCTTGACTCTCTGCTGAGAGCTTTTAACACAGCTTTGATTTGAAAGCTTTTAATTGCCTACCTGATGTCTGGCTCAGTGAATTGTTTCACACCGACTCCATCCCTGAAACCACTCAGGGTGAGTCACGCCAGCCCTTTGGAGACCTCTGTTATTTTATTGGAGTGCAGGCCGTGGATCCGTTTCCTGGCTTTTCAACCCATTCAGCAGAGGTCTGGGTGTTGCACTCAGTGATTACGCAGTGAGAAATCAAGTTGTCCTCTCATGTTTTTACACTGTTCAATGAGGGCTGAGCCTTTTTCTCTACTGGACAGAAAGGTGGTAGCAGGCGCTTGGGATTTCACAGCTGTTATGGGCAGGCATTCAAAAAGTGCTATTTTCACAGCTTAAAGATGTGTATATATTCTATAAATGAACTTTTTGAACAAAGCATCGCCCACTGTGGCTAAGTTTGCCTTTTCCACTTATTCCTACAGGTGTTTTACGTCTCAGATCTCTTCAAGCCCAAGACAAAGACTTGCCTGCCTCCACCTCCCATCCGGAAGGAGATCCTTTCACCTGTGGACATCATTGAGAGGAATAACCATCACAACATGGTGTAGAACTTCGAGGAATTGGATGGGTGTTGTATTTTAAACTTTTTTTTTTTTTTTTTTTGCAAAAAAAAGTGACTGCTGACAGCAACTACCTGCTGCTCTCAAATCTCATCAGACAGTAGAATGTAGGGAGAGACTTTCTTGCCCGACCAGTAAAGTCTTACTCTGTGGTCTTTTCAACTTGCGACATTTGGATGAAAGGGGTGGTGGTGGTGGTCAACAAAGGCAAAGGCGACGATGAAAAAGGAAGGAAAACCCACACAACACAAAAAAGCCGAGCAAACAAAGAGAGGTGCCGGAGTTCTGGATGTGCAATTGGTTTGAGTGTTCATGTTGTAGTGAACGCCAAATTGTTCCTAGCCCAATGAACACGAAGGGATTTTTGGAAAGCTGGCCATCCTAGATTTTTTCTGAGTATGAAGATTTTCCAATGCCTGCGAGGAAAAAAAAACAACTCACAACTAAATTGTATAGCACTACATATGAGCAACAGCACTGAGTCAAGATCTGGGATTGGTTTGTAAGAGTTGCTTTTTTCTCTTTTTGATCCTAGTTTATTTTTGCCTCCTCTCTTCCATACTGTGACTTAATTTAGAAGAAGCTTGCCCAGTCCAAGATCTCCGAAGGGTCTCTGTTCTCTACGCTCACACTACACGCCTTTAACGAGCGGCCCCGAGACGCGCAGTGAGGCCGGAGAGCTCCTTCCTCCATGCAGAGAAGCCACATTTCTTCCTCCCTGCTCACTCCCTGGCGAGGGCTCATCCCACCTGAGCCCCCCCTAAGTGAAAAGAGCATCCTCCACTTCCCGGCCATCCCCTTTTCCCCCACGGAAAGAATCCCAGCAGGTTTTCTGTGCGCCCGCCCGCGGGAGCCGGCGGTTTGCGCGAGGGGAGCGGCGGCTCTGCCGAAGACTCGTTCGCACTACGACCCCGGGGCTGAGTCCTGGGGAAACTTTTATTCTGCAGTTTTGGGACGGGCTGCTGGGCGGCACGTCCCGGCCTGGGTGTCAGTCGGTTTGTGCATCCCCTCCTCCTCCTCCTCCTCCTTCTCCTCCTCCTCCTCCCCGGGGCACCCCGGGGTGCGCCATGGCAGTACCAGGTCCTGTGCTCCGCTGGGTCACTCCGGTGGGAAATCAGCTGTGCCTCTCTCGGGTGTGATGGTGAATTTTTTTTTTGCCCAGAAGCCACAGGTCCTTGGTTTGCAGCCCTTCCACGAAGCGCGTTTGCAAAGGGATCCCGCAGAACACGCAGAACGGCCATTTGCACATCCTTCTCACAGAATCCGTCCTATCATTTCAACTTATAGCAAGCTATGATTTTTTTTTTATATTATAAATATTATATAAATAATGTATAAAACCGTAAAAATTAACTATGTAAAATATTATTTCTGAAACAATTTTAGATATATCCACTATGACTATAAACTGTGTCCTGACCTGTGTTATTTACATTTTGCTGCTTAAAAAAGCATTGAATTAATTTTTTTATAGTCGACTAAAATATTGTAGTTCTGTGGTAGTAATATTTTAATGAAAATAACTACAATTAGAGACATTTGTATAAAAAAAAACGTATTAAATTGTCTGTATTTTTGTAATGTTCCATTTTGTAAAGAGAAGAATATTCAAAGACTTTTGTAGAATACAAAATTGAAGTTTGTATCTGCAAAATTATTGCTGTATAAATGTGCTTTTTAAATAAAAGCTCATAACACAACTAAACATCCCGGTGCAAGTTGCATTCTGTCTTTGGGTTGCCCTTTCCTTGCCCAGGGGGAGAGCTTGGGGGTGTGATGTGGATGTTGGATGACATTTTGGGATGTGATGGTACCGGAGGGCAGCTGGATAAAAAGGACCAGATGCCACTTTCCATGGGAGTGATGAGAAGGTCCCACCAGCTCCTGGCTGGGGGCACTTATGGGTTTGCACTGATCTTCTCTTTGCTATGCCCGGTCTTTAAGCAAATCCCATTTTACCTAAGGCATCCATTTTTCTTTAGCAATCTTACAAGTTTTAAAGAAATATTATTGAAATAAAGTAAGGTCTGAAGAGCCACAGCCCAGCTGCTGGTTGTCCTGGACAACCCCTGCCTAGGAGGGCTCCCAGCTACGCTCTGCTCAAACGCCTTTCCCATGAAAAGCAGACACCTTGCAGCTGAACCAAAACCTTGCAGCTTGCTGGGTTGCAAATGTGGGTGGAAGGGGAAAGAAGAAAAAAGAAAAAATCCCACAACAACATGTGCTCAGAGAGGCACATGTGCACAGCACACAGTTAGGAGGCAGCCTGGATTTTTTTATTATTACTATTTTTATTTTTTTTTATTATTGTTATTTTCCTCCTCCTACAGAGGCAAATGAACTTGGTGGTGGTGACACACGGTCAGAGCCGCGTTTCGACCACTCCTTGTGTGAACCACATCAGCGAGATAACACGGCACAAATAATATGCAAGAATGCATGACAGGAAGCAAATACCACATCAAACTGCAGAGAAAGAGCAGGTGGAAATTAAGCCAGCAGAACTGAGCTAGCACTTGCTATTATTATCCTAATTAGAAGTAAAATTTTATTACGTGTGGAAAAACTTCGTAAACCTGCACCTGTCCTAAACGCTAAGGGAGTTTTCATGGTGCCACGTGTGATCTGAGCCTGAGCGTTTGGGCGCTGAGTGTGTTGCAGAGGTGAGACTTCAGCTTCGGGGCAATGGCTGTGAGGACTCTTAATCCCCAGTTTATCTCCAAAATGCATTGCCTGGGTCTGAGTAACCCCCACGGGAGAAGGAAACGCTGCCCCGTCTGCCTGTGGAGCCCTTCGTGTGCAGAGCCAGCCCCAGTGCAGCAACCACTGGGCTGGGAAAAGTGTTTGCTTGCATCTTATCCCCAGCCACTTGGAAAAAAACAGGAATACAGATGTCTGGGTGAAAGAGGAGGGCTTGGAGAAGGGTCAGAGGGGAAGCAGCACAGGAGGCAGTAAGAGCCCGGGCAGGGCAGTGGGGCCAGCGAGCCACGGGATCTCACTCAGTATGTGTGGGTCAGCCTGGGGAGAGGGAGAAAAAGGCCGTGGATAAACCTATGGAAGGCAGCAGGGTCGAACTTCACAGCGTGAGGCTGAGCATCAGCATTGCCAAGTTCTATTTGTGTCTGAGCGATGGTCGTTTCCTCCTCTGCTTCCTGCCCACCTCTCCCCTGCTGTCCCTTTCCATCCCATCCTGGGAAGGCAAGGGGAGCTTTGCATGGCAGCATGTGCTGGGTGGGTGGGTGGGTGCAGCTTTGCTGAGGCTCACCCCTACTCACTGCCTGGGGATTAAGAGAAGTGATAATTTCTGGAAGCATGGGTGGGAAAAGGCAAGATCCACGGGGACCTTTCTGGGCTAGCCAAGCACAGGGGAACATTTCAGTGTTACAGGAAGAATAAGGATTGATTTTAAACGAGCATTTCAATGAAACCCCACAGAGAAGTGAAAGCCAAGGAGCAGAGTTGTAGGTACCACAAACCATGAGTATGGTGACAGGGTGTATCTACTGCCATTGCTTCCTGAGGGGCAGGAAGGAAGAGAATATAAACAGGTGAAATGGAAAAAAACCCGAACCCACACGAGCTCTGTGATCCTGAGGCCACCACTTTCTGCAGAGTCTGCAGGTGCAGCTGGAGCTTGCACCTTGCACACTGCTGTGCTGCTTGGTCCTTCCTGCTGGGATGCAGAGCAGCCAGCAGACTTTGGGGTTCGCATGCTGCCGCGCTCTGCAGCTCTCCTGAGGAGGCAGACGGGTGTACAAACCCAGATGCACTCATGCAAACAAGACATGTTGCTGGAGCCCGGGGCTGGATGCTGGTTGTGGCCTTCAGTGCTGCAAACCCTGGGCTCTGCTCATGCTGATGCTAATCAGGGGCTGCGGAGCACCCAGCCGTCTGCCTTTGATGCTGGGGCCTGGCTGGCAGAGCCTCTCTGCACAAGGGGACATTCTGGTCAAACCTGTCTTTTTTTGCACCGAGACCGGTTGAACACGTTTTCAAAGGCAGGGATTCGTGCACCTGACTGCCATGGGAGCAGGTCTTTTGTTCTAGGGGAAGGGAGGTTTACGCAAGCCCCAGGTCCAGCCCGTGTCTCGGTGCACCTAAACAGCTTCACTCAGCAAGAATGCCTTGGCAGCCTGCAGAGGCTGGAGCTGTTGTACTTCTGCTCAATGATTTTCGGATATGAAGCTCTCAATCAAGGGAGGGGGAGGGAGGAGATTCGCCCCACAAGCAGAGACCTGTTTTTCTCATGCTCCGAGCCTGCCCTTGTTTTGGGTGTCCGAAGGTTTCACCCAGCTCTTTGTAAAGCCGAAACCAACGTTCAGCCGTGGAGCCAGAGGACGTGTTGGGCCGAGGTCCTGCTGCACGGGAGGGCTGATGTCAAGCCCACATCCGTGGCTGGGGTGCAGTACAGCTGTCCCTGGAGCCAGCACCCCACTTCAGCTACATTTTTCCCCCAGTCTTTGCCTTGGCACACCCCCTGCCTTCATCCACCGTTGTCTCAAAAGGCGAGCAATTCCTCCCTTGTGTTTTACCTTTTCCTCTGGACACCAGATCAGAGGTTCAGATTTTTAGGAATGAAGTGAATCACTTGCCTCCTGGCTTCTGTAAACATGGTCCGTACACCCGCCCACAGAGAGGAGCTACTGCCCATCTGCTCCAGACTTTCCTACCCTTGTTCTCTGGGTGCCAGGTGATGCTCCGGGCACAGCCCTGACTGCTTGGATTACCAAGCAAAACTGAACAGAACTTGTCACCTCCACTGAAGGAAGCAGAAAGTAGAAAACAACCTCCTGTTGACTCAGCGTGGGGGGGAGGGGGGAAAGACACACAAACAAACCCCAAAACCCAACAACTTTCAATTATCACCTCTGCACACCACCCCCACTGGCACCAGCCGGCGCAGGAGTGCCTGCGTTAGCTTGTCTCGAGTTACAATTTCCTCGGGGCACGGACTACACCTATGTGTGTGTTTGGGTAATAATGATCCGACTGGTTGTGATGGATCCCCGCCTCATCCTATCTGTAGCTAGAAGGGAGCGAAGTCACCGGGAACATCTCCCAGTTTCCTTAGAAAGTCTCGTTCTGCGAGTTCCTGCCCTGCCAGAGCCGCCTAGTGCCTCCGCGGTGGCACCTCGCAGGCAACGCTGCTTTTAATATATAGTGCTGTGGCCTCGTGGAGCGTTTCGTTCTTGTCTTGAGCCCAGAAAATAACCGTCTTGGCTCATTTATTTATTTGTTTGTTTGTTTTATTTTTTTTTCCATTTCTCATCAGGTGTCTCTCAGCGCTGCGTTTCGGGACACGTGAAGCGCGAGGCTGCCGGGTAATGCAGCGCTGGTGGCAAAGGGCTGAGCGCCTGCGGTGTCTGAAGGCATGAACTCCGCAGGGTTTGAGCTCGCTTTGTGCAGAGGGTTCATAACCAGCTGGAACAATGGGCTATTATTTAAGAAAAACACCTTTTAGTGTTTCCACGTGTCAGCAGAAAGTTGAGGAACAGAACCACTGTGTGTGCGCACACATCCACGGATGGGATAAATGGGAATTGTGGTGGATTCCGCTCGCTCCTGAAGTCTTTGAAATGATTCAAAATATACCAAAACTTGAAATAATGTGACTTCTCTTTCCCACCTGAAAAATTATTAAACTGAAACAAAGCCATCACTTTATTTGTACAGGAACTGGTGTGAAAAGCTTGCTTTTCCCACCACACTTTGACATCTCCATTTCCAGGTGTGTGGTGTGAGTGCATGTGAGCCGATGTCAGCCTGAGATATAAATTAAATAAAGGAGCATTTAATTCTTGCTAGGCTGATCTTTTCCCCCGGAGAAACATCAGGAATGGAGCAGAAAGAATGGTGCTGTTTCAACAAGGAACTCAGAAAGAAAATAAAGTGTTAAAAAGAGAATTAAATCTAAAAAAGAAACACTCTTTTTATCCAAAGAAGAAAAGGAGCCAGATCTCCTGTGAGCACCATCTTTTCAAAGGGACCTGCCTTCTGCACAAGTGCGTAATTTGCTTATTTTCAAAGAAATTTTAGTGATGTTGAAGGCAAATTAATAACACTGCTCCAGCCTCCCAGGGCTTGTCTGAACAAGAAAAGTTGTTAATGTTTAATATGAGGTAAAATTTTAATCCATTTCAATAAAGTGTGTAGATATTCTTAGTTCATTTTTAAGCAGGATTAGCCATGTTTACCTCAAGTCAAGTAAGCACAAGTATAACGTCAACTGATATAAGCCTTGCTTAAATTAAAGGAAGAATAACTACCAAGGCTTAGGGGAGGGAGGGAAAAGCCCATTGAAGCTTTTATTTAAAACAAAAAATGGGGATTTTTTTTTCTTTACAAGGTATTTCTTTCCATGGGAAAACAATAAAACCCAGAAAAAGTCTATGAAAGTTTTGCTTGTAAATGATGAGACGGTTGCAGCTGAAAAAACACTGCTTAATTCAGGAGAGCTAATTCTTTTCAGCAGGGCCAGTCTAAGCATCCCCTTGGATGGATCTGGGGGGAGTCTGGGCCTGTTAGATGTGGCAGTTCAAAGTCACCCTTCCAAGAGTCACCAACACCGACCATCAACAAATTAATGATGCTCCATGCCTCTCCAAGGAATCATCCCACAGCTCTTAGATTTAGCCTTGTAGCCTATGGCCAAGGTACTGCAAGTCCTTTAGGAAGAAATCCAGGCCCAATGTGAAGGTGCCAGATTAAATTGGATTTACCACATCCCTTGGCCAGCTGTCCCACCAGCTCGTTGGCCTCACTGTTAAAAACATGTTAATACTTCCCTTGGTTTTCATTAATAACTGCTTCTGTGTTCCTATGCCCCATATCCCTTCCCTTTTATTTATCAAAAAAAAAAAAAAAAAAAAGATGCTTTTTCTTATTAAATTGTGCCATTTTCCCAGAGCTGAACCCCCTGGTTAACTTTTCATGGGGTTTCCTCACAAATAATGCTTCTCGGTTTAAAACTTGCTCAGGTTTTTGCTTCCTCTACAAGAACATAAGAAATGCTGCAAGTTAACACAAAGTCAGTGGGGAAGGGACCAGCTGGGGACCAATTTTCCTTTGCACAAGCAATTAAGTAGGAGCACCTCCTGCTTGTAGGTCAGATTTAATCTGATGCTCTTCTAGACGAGAGATTCCTTATCAGGTCTTAACCCCTCCACCTTCCAGGCCCTGGGAGAATAAAGGCTTGACAGCATTTGCCCTCCTTCAGCCTTCTTCAGTCAGGCACCTTATCTGCCACACCTGGGGGTACTTCTGAACTCTGGGCACTCCTGAACAGCAGATAACCCTACCCATGGGGTTTTCTGTAGCTGCAGAAAAGGCCACTTTTAAAAGTGAACATTAATGACTTTCGATGTGTGAGATGAGTTTCACCAAGCAGTGTTGAGGGTGGGCAGCACTTCCAAGCTCATGTGGGGTGGGATAAATCACTTTATACTTGGTGTAAGTTAGGTAGGACGCTGTTAGATGGGTGAACTGGGTCACCATGAGTTAGGGTTGGGTGTATTTAACAAAAATCTTCAAGGTTTGAAGGTGAATCCTTGCGGTGATATGAAGCTGAAGGGCCAAGTCATGGAAAGAAGGTTCTGCGTGGATTGACAGGCACCTTAAAACTCACACAGCACAGCTGTATCTAACCACCTCAGCTTTCCAAAGGAGCTACAAAGGAACTGGAAGTTACCTCTGTGCTAAATTCTTGCGCTGCAGCAGATGTTCCAGCAGAGACAAATGCAGATGTGACCTTGCCGTGAGCACAGAGCAGCACCCTGGGCTGAGAGCGAACAACTGCACAGACACCAGTGAATGTGAGCTGAACAAAAGCCTGCAGGACACTTTCCACCTGTGCTGCCAGGCTGGAGGGGTGAGGGGAGGGATGCTAAACACAGGGTTACATCTTCAGTTTTATTACTTACGGACAAAGTATTCAAATAACTCTGTGCATGCTCCCTGCCTGAACTGGCATGAAAATAGGAAGACAATTGCCTGGCTGAGCTCTTGGAGGAAGATTTGAATAAAGAAGGCAAGTTTACTGGAGGCACTAAGCCATGCATGTCTTATCTTGCAATGAAGCTCTGCAGAAGCAGCCGGGCTAGGCACCGAGCAGGTGGATTAACTGTTCAGGGGAAAGACATGGAAAGCAGCTTTCTTGCAGAGCAGGTCTCCATACAAATAAGTCCGAGGCAGCGTGGATTAGTGCTTAAACTAATGAAGCAGCCTCCAGACCTCACTGGGAGAAGATATTAGCACATAGCGGGACAGCCTTCGACAGGCTGGCACCTCTGCACGCAGCCAGAGGCTCTGGGAGAGAACAGCCTGCCTGTAGCCAACCTCCCAAAAATACACATTGTGCTTTAATGGGAGCCTAACACAAACATTGCCAGCGCAGGACCTGTAATGAGCTTCCAGTTGGCCTCGGGACGTTTTCTCCCAATTTGGTTGTATTTATGAACAGCTATTTTTGCTTAAGTAGAGAAAGGGGAAAAAAAATGGCATGGGCAGAGCTCTACTTGCCCCTGCACCCACAGTGGTAGAGGGGTGACCTTTTCACGTCCATTCATCAGCTGTTGGGCTGTATTTTTTTTTAGGAGGGGAAATATATACATTTTCACAGATCAAGGGTCATGGAAAGAAAGCAATCAAGGGGTTTATTAAACAGAAAATGAGCGTAAGAACAAAGAGAGCCAAACCTAAGGCGGCCAAGGTGAGCAGGAGTGGGTTGAGGTTGGGGCAATGAGGTGGGTTTGGCTATAAAGCAGTCATCCTGCTCCACCCATGGAAAACCTTTGGTGGGTGAGTTTGGGTTCTCCAGGAAACCGGGGCAGGAGTCAGAAGGGAAGTGTATCCCCAAGGGACACCCCTGTGGCATTTTCCCCTATCTGCAGTATCAGCCAAGGTAGGTAACCCTGTGAGGGGGAAGCCAATCTGCTGGCATTTCTACTTGCCAAAAATGCAAAGTGATGCCAGTCCTCACTTTATTAAGGCAGCTTTGAGTTTGGGGTTTTCCCTTGAGAAATTCCAGTATTTCACTGTGTGCTATTAACTTTTTTTTTTTTTCCATGGAATGGGAAATTCCAAACAATCCCCATTAGGAAACGTTAAACATTTGCTGTGCAAATCTCTCTGCCCATCTAGGGCAGCCCCACATAGCTCCAGACACTTATCACAGAAGTGCCCTTGACTCCAACATCACTTACAACCTCAAAGCAGTCAAGGGACACATTTCTCTTTCCTCCAGTGCTTCAAGACGTGGTATGAGCAGGAAAACAAGATTAATTATTTTAAAGTGTGGTGAGCCCGTGCTCACCGACAGCAGCTGTGCGAGTGCATTGGCTTACCACCACCCTGTGAGATACTGCCTGGAGTGTCACTCCTGAGCTCAGGAAAACGTGGTTCTCCTGGCACAGCCGCTGGCTGCCCCAGCAGGGATTACCTGTCTCCTTCTCCCCTCGGGCTGTTCTAATCGATCCTCAGGGTTTAGANCCCCCCCCCCCCGTGATAAAGCCTCCGGGGAAGGTGCTTTTGCTGTAACGACCCGTTTCCTCCCCCTAGAGCGATGCAGGGAGCTAAACTGGGAGCAAACATTCCAACAATAATGAAGTGATGGGGTTAAAATGACTCCTCCAGTAACACAGGTCGCCCAGCTCTGGTTTCACGTTTAGTTTGTTGTGCAGCACATGCCAAGCACCGTACAGACCTCTGTGAACGCCGGGGGTGTTTCGTGAGGTTATTCAGGCCCTTTGCTCTTTCAGAATTTAACGGGAGCTGGCCCTACCCGGGCGAAAGGGGTCTAAATAACCTTTTGTGTACAGACCCCAGGTCCTGAGCACGAGTCCTGCACCCATACTCTGCTGCCAGGAATAGCACGAATCACACGATGCTCAATCTGCACAAGCCCATCATAATGCGATAAAAGCCAAGCGAAACATCATTCACCTCCTGTAAATAACTCAGGCCAGAGTTAAAATAAGTGCCAGCAGAAAGAGCAATGGGATTTCCTGGAATGCTGCTTTCCTTACCCAAAAACCTCTGTTGTCCGAAGGCTCTCGGCGTTTGAGCAAAGCGGGTTTGAGCCCAAGTGAGAACTCGCTGCAGCACGTTTCACATTAAGCAGCTGTTTGAGGGGCCTGTGTGGCTTAGTGGATAAATCATCACACTTGTCCCCTTGCAGCTCACATGTCCAGAATAGCCTGTGGTCCTAAAGGAGTAAAAGCCTCGGCCTAAGCTCGGTGGTTTCCATCGCAGAGGTTCTGCTCTGGGGTGAAACAGCCGGTCTGCGGGATGGACCCGTGGGAAACCCCAGCCCCACCTAATGTGGGACCTTGGGAGCAGTTTTAGGATGTGACAGTGCCATCCACGGCTTCTCTGTGGGTCCCCTCCTCCATCCACAACCTCGGGAGTGAACGGAAACATGGGAAAAGCGATGAAAACTCATTGGAACACAAGCCCAAGGATCTAACACATAAATAGCAAAGGAAGGAGAGATAAATACTATGATAGTCTTTAAATATCTGCGAAGGAAACCAGCCAGGAGCCAGTTTGGCTACAGGGGGACGGCTGGAAGCAAACGATGGACGATCCCGATCTCACCCGGTGGCTAAGTGGATTTGCAACCACCCTTTTCACAAAAAAAAAAAAAAAAAAAAAGCTGAATGATCCGGTTCATTTTCCTGGGTGGGGGAAAGAACTGCTAAAAGCCTTTAATAGCTCCTGTTCAGGCAATCGTGATTATGAGCAGCTGGGAGGAAGCCGGGCCTGAAGGATGAGATGCCAGACTCGAACGTGGTAAGCAGGGGCAGGGGAATATTTGTTTTGACAGCACGCTCAGTACACAGGAAACATCAAGCAATGAGAGGGACGACTCCGCACAGGAGTTCCCAGTCCTATATTTAAGAACAAATCAAACTAAGGGAGGACCCTGCAAATTACAGACATCTACAAATAACCCCAGACCTTTTGTCTCAGCTGTGGGAAGATCCTGAGGACACTGATAACAGACACTGCATTGCACAACCTTGGGAAAGAGGGGGCCTGGTGGTGTGTCCACTCTGCCCAGGATCTTGGCTCTGACTCTGGTTACAGGCTGCAGGGCAAGGTGGAGAAAGCCCAGGAGAGGATAATTATGGAACAACCTGTTGATGGAGGAAGTGGCTTCCCAACCTTCCTTTTCTTAGGGCTTGAGTTCCTGCTCCAAAGCAGGAAGATTTATAGCCGTCCCCATGGTTGTGTTGTGTTCTCCTTCTGGCCAGATTAGTTTAATAAATGAGAGGTAGGGAAAAAAACTGCTGAAAAGCAAATCCCCTGCAGCAGTGCTGTGTCACATCATTAAATAAGGACAGTTTTTACTTAAGAGGAGTTGTTTGATGCATAATTACAGCTAAAGTCCCATTTGGCTTTTGGTCTATGGGGGCTTCTCCTGTAATTTTAACTGGATGCAGCATTTGAATCCTCACCTTCCATTTTCCAGGGCAGCATAAAGCAATTATATAATATTAAGCAGCAGCTGTTTTTCAGGCTGGAAGGGGCTCTTCACTGCTGTTATACACAGCCTCTCTCTGAAATCAAACACTCTCTGTAAATGTCAAATAGCACTGGGTTCTCATTCCTGAGGTCTGCACACCATTTGTTGTGGCAAAACACAGGCTGAAATCTGACCTGACTTGTGTGACACAATGAGTATCGACCAGGAATTTCCGAATCCCAGCATCGCTGGGGCACCTGGAGCTCAGAAGACTGTGAAGGTGTCACAGTGTCCTGAAACATGGGTAAACAGCAGTATTTACTGTCCCCCAAGACTGGACTGGGCATAGCAAGAATGCAGTGGCATGTTTAGCCTTGTTGCCTCATCACCGTTTTGATCTAAACCAATTATGAATCTATAAATCAGCTCCGAGGTCAGCAGGCAGCTTCGTTGGTGATAATAATAATTACATTCCTTGCATTTCCACTGTATTTTTCACTTGTAGATCACAGGAGACTTCATCAAAGCAGGCAGCAGTCATTGCTTCCATCTATTAGCAGCAGGCAAAATGAGGTGCAGGAAAGGTAAACACCATGTTTGTCCCAAACTTGGGGTCAGGTGAGGGGGGTGGCAGCAATCAGGAGCTCTGCGGGACCTTATTCAAAGGAGAAGCTGTAGCTGCTGACCCACTCTTTCAAGTGGATTAGAATGGATTTCTCAAAATCTAATGGTGAGGAGACAAACGGGAAGTTCTGGATTAACTGCTTCAGCTTTGTCCTTTATTTGTTCTTGTTTTCTTCCAAAAGAAACATTTTGTGACAACCAGCTCTTTCTAACTGAGCTCTCCTGAAGAAAGGTTTCTGGGCATCACAAGCTGCTTTGTGGTCCAAAAATGTGTGTATTTGGCCACAAAGGTCCTTGATGGACATGTGGGAACCTCAGACCTGTGTCAGAATTCGTGGCCAAATCTCCCCATCCCTGACAAAACTTCTGGTCATGGTCTCACCAGATTGGTGCAGCTGGTCTGGGCTGCTCACAAAAGTCTGGTTCATTCAGCCAAAATAACTGCATTCCTGCTTTAGCTATTTCTAATAATAAAAAAAAAGGTATTTAAAATTATTTGATCCCCCAGTGTTTGGATTGTGACCAGTTGTGGGACAAGACACGAGCTGTCTTCCTCTCTGGAAGCTTTGAAAGGTGTTGGTCTCACATCCACTTCCCGGAGAACAGGGCTACATTTTGATTCCTCAGCAAATTTTTCTGCCTGTCTTCAAGTGGGAAATTTCCTGTCCATATTTAAGACTTGCACAGCCTCTTTCTGCTGTCACTCCCTCTAACAATAGAGTTGCAAAAAAGGGAGTCAAATCCAAAAAGACAAGCCTGTAAAAATGTCCCCTGCATTACACCCTTAAGAAAAACATTAATAGTGCATTATCCAATTGAACATTTTCCTTTCCCATCACTTTTAATCAGAACTCCAGTTTCGTTTCAAATTTGAGGTCTGGGAAAAATAGCAATTTTTTAAAATAAGAAATGTGTTCTTGGGGGAAAAAATGCCCACCCAACCACTGGCAAACCTCCTCTTGTTTCTTTCTGAGCAGTTCTTCAATACTTGATCTGGAGTTGTTTATAAAGCATAAAGTAATTTGTGATTTGCATGCAGCCATCTTTGGGCTTTTGCCTGTAGTTGTGCAAAGTTCTGACAAAAATATCCCCAGCAAGAGTTATTTCAGTTTTTGATTCACATTTTGGTGTCAGCAAGGAACTGAAATCTCAAAGATGGAAAGAAGTTATTTCTCATAATTTTGGAAGTCTACGTGCCATTTAATTGTCTGAATCAACTCTGTGAAAGCTTTATTGCTATTGTCCTGGCCTCCTTCAGTGGAACAGGGTATTCCCTAAAATATGTGGAGTTTGCAAATTAGGGACGAAAGAAAGCCTGGCATCCCAGGTTCTCTTATACACAAAGGTGCAATTTGCGACTTTAATTCTTCTCAGTTGGTTTCTATTCATTCAGTTTTGCATTTGAGGAGAGGCAGGTTCACAAAAAAATGCCAAATTAGCTCCGCAGAGCTCTGTGCTTTGCATTGGTTTGATTTTTATTTTCCCCCCAAAAAACCCCAGATGGTCTACTGCAAAGCAAATGGTTGCAGACTCACAAACTCCAAACAAAACCCTGACCTGGAGGCGAAACCCCCTCGTGTCCTGCAGAAGCAGCAGAGCATTTTATTGCGAGGCCGAGCAGCGATTTTTGGGGCGCCGGGGCTGTGCCTGCTGGCAGCTCCCAGCACAGATTTGTGTCTCCACCGAATTTTGTGCAACCCTCGCCAAGTTTCGCGTCCCCAGCGGACCTGAAATGTGTGTTGTTTTCTGCTTTCCACGGCTCCCAAGGGCAGGGAGAGGACTCAAACCCCATCCTGAGCGGGGCCGCTTGCCCGCCACGGAGGAGGATCTGGCATGGAGGTGCTAATGTGCCAAATAAAACCATCACGGTGGGAAAGCACCGGGAGCCCCTTTTCCGATGGAGCCCATCTAAATACCAGTTCTCCATGACAGCCCATGCTTAGGCTGTATAAACTAGCAAAGAGAAGGATCTTTGCACTGATTTCACTTCCATAATTAATATTCCCCATATCCCACCTCAGGAGCATCAGCAGCTGCCCAGGGAACCAGTGCCGGAACTGGAGGAGAGCGCAGTGCCATGCAAAGCAACCACCAAGTCCTTCACGATCTGATATGGAGGCAGAAGAGAGAAAAGGAGCCGGATTTCCTCAGGAGATAGGACTGGCAGACCTGGGGGGGACAAACCTTCCTGATCTGGCAGGTGATCGCCATCCCCAGAGGAGGCTGCAAAGAGAAGCCCCCGACAGCCAAGCACCGCGAACCCTCCTCCGCTTCCAAGGAGATAAAACCAGCCTGCGGACAGGGTAAGTTTAAGCTGATTTAGACACAGCTGGTGTGCTGGGAGCCGAAGGTAATTTATTTCTCTTGGCTGATGACCCGCTCCCTTCGAGGGCTGCGTTTTCCAAGCGCTCTCTGCTTGGCCGCAACGTTTGTACCTCTGGCGGTTATTGTTATTTTAATATTAGGCTAAGAGCTAATGTATTAGGCTAATATATTAAGCTGGTTAACTCTTTAGCCAGCCTGTCCTGGTGACACATGAAGGAGATTTTATAGATAGGCTTTTCAAACCCAGCTTGGCCCTGGTCTGGCATTTAACCGCGGCTTGCAGAATATAATGGCTGAATGCATTTCGCCCATGCCCACAATAACTCTCTTTGACGGCAGAAGAAGTTCCAATAAACATGTCATTCAAACGCAGATGTATTTCGGTAAAAATTAGTGAAACTGATGCTATGAATAACCTGCAGTGCAGTTTCAATTGCTCTCCCATCAGCCAGGACCGAGATGATTAACACCAGACCAGCCACGATATTTATATTGCTCGGATCATGGCGTGTCATAAGCAGATGCGAAATTGGGTACTCTATCGGAACAGCAGGGATGGGAAGAGCCACGTAATGAGCCGGTTTTACAGGGAGAAACAAATGGGGTTGTAACACAACCCTGGGAACAAGGGAGTGCTTCCAGGAGGGGCGAGGGAGCAGGACAGCGGTGTGTGAGAGCAGCGCTGAGGATGACTTTGAGGTTAAATCAAGTAATTTATATAAACAGAGGTGTTGGGTGTTTTCTTTTCTTGCCGTGACATAGCACGCATTTGAATAAGTGCTGTGAACAACATATCCCCAAAGCTGACCTGCTTGGGAGAGCATTTTATTAAGTCAATCATTTTTGTTTATTTCTGCTAAAACAATACCCTGCCTTTCTTTTTTTTCCTATTATCCTCTCTCCACCCCCTCTATGTTATCCATAACAGGGTTCCCTCCTGTGAATCTGCCCCTGCAAGCAGCGACTCCCTCCCCCACCTGCGGCCCCTTTCCACCGAGTGCTATTTTGTAAGATCTCTTGTCACCAGGACTCTGCGAAGACTTAGGCATGTAATGGGAAACATGTGTCTTTCCCTGGCGCTTGCAATCTTACCCCGAGGAGCTCCAGCAAGGGCTGAAATGGGAGTGCTCTCTGTGGAGTCAGGGAGCTGATGGGATGGGGGAAAAGTTTGGAGCCAGAGAGGGCAACTTGGGTGTTTTTTGTTGTTTGTTCCCAGAAGTGTGGGATCTCACAGGATAATGATAGTGGCAAACGGTGGTTTCTGCTGGGGAGGTGGGGGGATTGTTGGGCAACAGTGCTTGTGACAAGCAGCTCAGACAAAAGGAAGCAAAGGAGACATAAATGGCTTTTTGGAAGATGGTAAAAGCAAAACGATGGGAAAACAACCCCCAGGTTGGAGCCTCAGCCTGCCACAGTTTTGCACATTTTCCTGAGCAAGAGAAAAACAGAGGAAGGAGCCAAAGAAGATACAGAGAGGTTGGGAAATCATCGGGGTTGTAAAATGATTTTTTCGTGAATCATCACCATTAAAAAGAAAAGTGGCCATCGTGATACTGCATAAATGGTATATGACATATATCATACACATAATATATGGGATAACCGGCCCCATTCCTCATTGTTATTCCTTCTGGGTGACTTAATCTGTACTCTTCTGGACAAAGTTGATCCTGCAGAGAAAGTAGTGCGTGCACAAGGATGTCAGGCTCAAAGTGGATGAGGTTTACTCCTGTGATTAAACCTACTCATCACCTCTGCCTCCTCCTTATATTTTTCTGGGGTATCAGCCAGAAATACAGTCCAGAGCAATTAGGACCCAGACCCAATTGTCATATCTGAAATCTGAGTGTGACTTGGCCTCATCTGGGATCAAACACCGGAATAACAAAGCACGCAGGATCTGGCTGGTGTCTGACAGCCAGTGCTTCTGGGTTTCCAACAGCCAAATTCATTCAGAGGGGAAAAAAAATTAAAAAAAAAAAAAAAAATCAGGCTAAGGCTGAGGCACGTTGTTGTTTCCTTACAAGTTCACTTGCAAAGGTCACCGCTCCTCTCCCCCTCCCCAGTCTCTCTCTCTCTCTCTCTCTGCAACTCTTTTGTTTGTGCAAGACTTCAGGAATTAAAACCTCATTTCAAGGGTTATGAGTAGACCACAGCAGCGATACATTGCCCTGATTATCAGCAGCAGGCGAGCTTTTCCCCGGCAGCCCTTTAGCTCTGGTGGTGTGCAGGTTCTCCATGGCTTGCACTGATTTTTCCTGCCTGTAAATTTTTCCTCAGAGTTAACAGGGACTCCATTGCAGAGAGTTATCGTGATAAATTACACGGGATTATATTGTTACAGGGAATTGCCATCACCTCAGCAGTGATAGAAAGGAAAGGTTAAAAAAAAAAAAATTAGATAAAGAATAGCAAGATGGTTGGGAGTACAGTGAGAAGAGAAATGGCCCTGGTGGGGAAGCTGATAGATGTCTTCCTCAGGTGAAAAGATTCATTTATGGACAGAGCACTCTGGGAAATCTTCAGATGGAAGAGCCAAACTACAGGAAAATCATTGTCTTTATAAAAAAAGTGGAGATTTAAGGGTTCCCAGGGACTTAAGTTTTCTAGATCTGGAGTTCATATTTTGATGCAATGACAGGAACACCATTTTTAGAAGCAAACAGTGATTTTCAGCAGCCTAACATCTGGGTAGGTAGAGGCAGAAACCTTGAAACATGCTGGATTTCCCAAAAGAAACTGTTCCCTCCCCTGGGAAAGTCAGACTTCCTGCAGCAGGACCCCTGAAAACCGAGGGAGCCCCAAATCATTCAGTGCTTTTGCAATGGGCACATCATTGATTAAAGGCCTGGCAGAAATGTTATCTTCCCTGGCCTGTTGCATCAGACAGGCTAGATAATTAAATTGTATAATCTTTGCATCAAGCCTGTAATTCCCTGATTGCATTAGAGCATGTCTTTCAGAAAAAGCCCCAGCCTAAATGCCCCCAGAAGCATTTTGCTTCCCTGAGCAGTCTTCACATTAGAAGGGGTCAGACTTTAACATTTCCACCTCCCATTTTGCACTGATTTTATCTGGGTTGAGCTTCCAGCCCTGGCACCATTCCTGATGGCTCAGAGAAAGGCTGATTTGCCACCAGCATCCCTTTCCCTTCCATGATCACCATCCAGCTGTGATGGAGCCACCTCTTGCCCTCCTCGGAGCACTCAGCGGCTCTGAGATGCTCACCGCAGCCGGGTTTTCAAACATCTTTTCCCAGGCATGTTTTCCTAAACCCTCAATAATTCAGTGATGTCCTCTCCAAAGTCCAGCCGAGCCAGGCACGTTCCCAGCAGTGCTCCACACGGGAGCAGCGACGCTCACCCGCTCGTAACGCCAACCTCTGCCTCTCTTCTATTTCTCTATATCATTATGGTGATGTAATAAACACGCAGAGGAGCTCCAGGCACTGGCTGTCTCCTCTGCTGGAAATGCTGCCCCACGTTCTCTCAACTGGATATTACCCTCTGATTATACACATGCCAGAGGAACGGCTCCCGATGTCCGTGCAGCTTTTACACCGTGTCCCTGCCTCCCTGGCCTTCTCTTTGCGCTTCCCATCCCACATTCACACGCTCCCATTACATGCCAAGCCTGTATTTTACTCCCTCTGTTCTTGCTGCAGCCCTTCTTGGTAAGGGAAGTCTTGATTATATGTTTGGCCAAGTGACTTAAATCATAGAAGAAAAAAAATGAACATGCAGGAGCGTTGCCTTGAGGACAAAATCCATCAGGATTTAACCTCCATCCCAGGAAACTCCTACTTCCCAGGGTGAACTGGGTGGAGAGCAAAATCTTACACATGGGCTGCAAACTTCAGGCACTGGGAAGATTCCTGCCTATTTCCAGCAGTGGGAAAATGTACGAGCGGGGAAGTCGTATTTACATAAGTCAAGGAAAACACTGTTTCCTTCTTCGGCAGGAAACAGAAGTTATTCTCAGAGCTTCGGCGAAAGAACGAGAAATTAAATAAAGTGCTGGCAGCCTAAACTTGTTTTATTCCTGTGGTTTTACAATCTCTGAGTAAAAATAAACACATTTTCAATCTCAGGAGAATTATTAGGGTAATAATGGCGGGGGGGGGGAGTTATTTACAGGCTCCGATGGAATCGTTCAATGAATCATGCGAACTGTAACAACAGATGCAGGGCAAGAAAATTCACATTTATGCAACTCTCTGGTTTGGTTCTACTGTACTGGGTGCTCTGGTGCAGCAATACAAGATTGGGCAAACCTCTGGGCGTTCCCAGCAGGAGTTTTGCCTGGGAGAAGGGTAATGATCAATATTACAGCACCCAATTTCTGTCATTTGGGAGTTTTAATGGATTTTAATGGTGCTGTCCCTCCTTGTGCCTGGGATGGACTCCTGTTGGTGGGTACCAGAGCAAAGTTCATGGGTGAGGGCTCCCATCCCAGGCCTAGTATGTTGCTAATTTATGTTGCCTTGTGATACTCAAAGATGAAATGCAAATGGGGAATTTGAATCCTCATACCTTGTACTTAACATCTCAGCTATTAAAAAATAACACAGTTGGACATTGTTTTTCCTCAGGACAAGAGGTTATTAATCCACATGGTCCTTTACCTTCTCTTCTGCCTGGAACAGTTGTGTTTGCCCAGGATATGACAAGGACACCCCTATGGGCAGCACCTTCCCACCTCCTCCAATTTGTGCTTTTCCTGTGAAATTCTACGGTATGGCAAAGGCAGTTCATTTTGGGTTGAATTTCTGTCTACATCTGTGTATTTTCTACACACCCAAACCACTCATTGTGAATGAATGGAAGAGTTAGGTGTTTAACTAATATATATACACATACATAGACACACAATATATATATAATATAGAATATATTAAGGCCTATCAGAGGCTTAAAGAGGAACAGCACCATTAATACATCTCTTTATATAAAAATAACATATATAGACTTATTTACACTGCATGGTTTAGGCATTTAGACATAAATATATTTATCACAGGCGTCACATAATCTGTCTGCAGACAGCAAGAGCTGCAGGTACAAGGACAACCCAAAGCAATTACAAGAGATGGCTACAAGAGGTGGTTACAAGGGAAACCACAAGAGGTAAGCACAAGGGTAAGTACCAGATGTAGGTTCAAGGCTCTCGGCCCTGGGAGCATGAAGGGCAGAGGAAGAGGAGCCTGTGTTTGGATGCCAGGATGGGAATGATGCAATCACAGCGAGTCCTGCAGCTCTCTGCAAAGCTCTCGCCTTTCTCTGGAATCCCGGGAGACAAAAGCAGGCAGCAGCTAAGTGAGAAAATCTTCAACTGCTCACCCCTTGTCAAGCTCGGAGGAGCAGCTCGCCCTGCAAAAAGCAATTCCTAAGCTTAGGCTGCTGTTTAAAGGGTAGGGGTTAAACTCAGATGCAAGCCTGTAATTTTTATAAACAAGGCTCATGTTTCCCTTCTGGCAACACTTGTATGGAAACCCACATAGGCATGAAGCCCAAGACATGCACGAGAGGACCACTGAAGCCTCGTTATCTTTGCTTTTGTTCTACTTTCCTGGTGCTTTTTTTAATCCCCTCACCGGCACTGCCTTGGGATCGACTCCCTCTTCCAGGACAAGCTTTTCACAGGGCTTGAAGGGCTCTTTGTTCTCCTCGGCTGCCCCTCGGCGCTGTTTGTTGTGCCTGTCCCTGGGGTGTGCTTTGCTCTTCCAGAGGGCCAGGAATGGAGAGGAAGAGGCAGAGGATGTGAACTCCCATGTTGGAACACAAAGAGAGAGAAAGGAGGACCTGTTTATCCTCCTGCTAAATGCTCCCTTAGCAGACAGCGAGATTTCCTCAAGTTCAAGAGTAAAACACTAAAAAAAGGGGCAAGGCAGAGGGGGATGTGAGTCACTGGGGTGCTGTGGTGCTGGATTCCTCCCCATGGGTAAGTCTGCAGCCCTTGCTGGCTCTGTCATCATCTCAGTGCTTGGGTGAACTCTTCAGACTTGTGTGGGAGTCGCCTGTGGGACTTCCAGGTACAGAACCTGCTGGCTCCAGCAGAGCTGCTCCACATACCATGGCAGGGAACGTAAATACGTCCGTGCCGATGGCTTGGGAGGGAGCCACGGCCATTCCCAGGCACGCAGGGCTGGAAGGGACCACCTACGTCACGGGGCCCAGTCACCAGCTCCTCACAAACACCTTCCTCAAGCTGGTCAAGCCCCGACTGCTTGGTGATTTCCTGGTTAGTCCTGCAGCTGCTACCCCTTGCTTATTAAAAGCTTGGCATAAATATCGGAGTCCTTCGGTTTGCCTCAACATTTTTTTTTTTTAAATTAAAATTCACAGAGCCTTTTTTTGAGGAGCATCCTGGGTCCACCATCCACGTGCCATTGCCTTTTTTTTTTTTTTTTTTAAGAAAACTAGCAAAAAATACAGCTAGGATGCCTGCTCGCTTGTTGCACTGTTTTGCTGGGTGGTTGCTTTTTTTTCCCTGCACTCTTGAGGACAAATACCTGGCAAGGATTTTGTGTTTGGTTGTCCACCATAGGGAGGAAAGTTGTCAATCATTTCACAGCCCTCCTCTCCACGTCTTACGGCCCTGGTGGTCCACAGCTGAAGCCTGAGGACTGTGAGGTTGGTGGTTAGACCAGCCAAGTGCTCTTGTGCTCCTCCCAGCAGGTTGTCGTGACTGATTGAATCATTAAAGTGAGTAATTTGTTGTAACACAAGAACAGCTGAAACACCTTCTGCATCTTCACAATGGTGCTGCTCCACCATCCCCCTTGCCCAAACTGCACAGCCAAGGTGTGAGTCAGATCTTGGAGGTGATCTGGGCTATAAAAAATATTTTAGAGGGAGAAAGAATTAATTTTAGTGGGGGCAGTATCTCCACAGTCCAACATGCAGTTGGGAAGAACTAGCAAGGCCTCGGCCCCAGGAAAGGGCAGGAGTTTCTTACTCTGTTTCTATTTACAGTCCGGTCCACCACGAAACCATACTCAAAGTTAGATATTTCAGGGGAAATACACACATATATTTGCAGGATTGAGCTCAAGGTGCTGTCCAGTGTGGCAGCCCTGCACAAACGTGGTCCCAGGGTAACAGTGATGGGACTTGGGGGTTCTCGTGTCTCAATGAACCTGGAGTTACCTTGCATTTATTGTGGATTGAGGTGAGGACATGGACAATCCATCCATTACAAACTGGTGCTGCCCCTGCCTGGTGGGAACCTGCTGGAGAGGCCGTACCCGTGGAAGGAGTGGACGGTGGTTATCTCAAGGTCAGGAAACAACCAGGCCGACGTGAACATTGTGTGAGTGGGAGCTGCCAGTGGGGCTATCGGAGCTTCCCAGGTCAGGCAGGACATGCAGGGAGTCACCCCGTCCCAGAACAAAGCAGGAAGGAGTGAAGATGGCGCCAAGAATCCTGGAGAGAAGGTTCAAAGTCTGGTCAGAGCAACCAGCAGCTCTTGTCAACAGAGAGAGACACAAGCTGAGCAATACCCATCTGGAGCTCACCCTTGCAGGGTGTCCCTGCCTTGTAGAACCTGCCCTGCTGAGGCTGGACTTACAGAATCATTTGGTGTCTCTTTGCCTGATATTTATTTATTCCTCCATCTGGGAGCACCGTGGTCCATGGAGGAGCTCACAAGCAAACGACAACATGAACGGTGATAAATCCACCAGCAGCATCTCGATCTCCTCGAGGGTGAAAACAAACCATGATGTGGCTGCACAGCCATAAAATCAACAGCTGCTCCCAAAAAAGGCCAGAGGACAATGACTTTGTTGGAGCACCAGACATCAGGAATGTCTTTAAGGGTTAAGGTAGAAAGCTGACAAAACCCTTAATGTTTTTACAGCACACAGACATGTAACATACAATACAGGACAATTCATTCTATTGATGTCTAAAAATTCTTAATGGAGAAACAGGCTGTTAAAATACAGGATACTTTATAGGTTAGCTCTTCTCCATACTTCATCCTCAGGTATTTGCCAAGTTAGCAGAGGATCAGACTTCAAGTCACATTTAGGCTTCTTTAGAACAGTTTTTCCACTAAAAGCTTAGCTCAAAGACATACATATTAATGAAAAAAAGAGCCATTCATTCTTGTCACACATTTTGTCCTCAGAACAGTTGCAAATCCTGCATATCATTTTTTTCCTAATCAAAGGGAAATAAAACATCTTTTATATAGTTAGACAATTGTCCACAGTCTTTCCCAAGAATGGAAAAATGCCCTAAAAATGGAAAGCAGGTGGGGTTTCTCAACAGCAAGTTTCTTCTTCCGCACCAGAACAAGAAGGCTGCATCCCAGTTCCCTTTTTTAAAAATTCCATAATCAGTGTGGCTACTAAAAGAGTCCTGTGAGCTGGAGGTCTGTTGGAAATGCTTTTTGGTGCCTGTGTTAGCTGTATTTGTCTACAGTTCCTTTAACCAGATAGAGAAAACTTTCCTGCTTTCCCACTGTACCACAGCAACCTTGGCATCCCACCTTTCCTTTCCTTTGTCCTGACTTGGGAAGCTCTGCAGATTTCTTTGATGTTGCTGTTGGCTTGGGAGTGTCACAGCTGAAGGAAAAACATGGGACATCTTCAGAGATGCTGGTGGGGTTGGGGTAGAAGAAGCAGTTTGGTTTTTGCTTTAAAGACACCTGAGAAATGCAGAGTATAATAGGAAGGGGGAAAATGCTCAATTAAGTAATCCCCACTGCAGGACTTGGGGCCTGAAGCTCACAGGTATTTCACTGAGGATTTGCTTCATTACATCTAAAGATCTTCATGAACTCAGAAGCCTCCTTGGTAGGAGCAGAGATGGCAAAATTGGACCCCTCTGGCAAATCCTTTTTTTCACACCCAGGTGGATCCCAACGAGGCACAGAGTCACACCATTATTTCAGACATGGGTTATCAGCAACACACACAAAAATGCAGGGTTAGAGGAGCAACTTCCAGAATAAAAGCTGCTGATAAACCTGGAAATACTCTCAGACCTCCCGCAGCACAGGAACAGCCAGGAATAGTTAAGTGAGTGCCAAAGCAAAACCCTTGACCTGAACAACTGCATATTTCAGAGACATTTAAAACAAAATCTCGGGCTGAACTCAGAGGCATGAGAACAGGATAGAAAATTGAGATGATATTAATGAGGCACAAAACGGGTCAGAGTTTAGTTTGGGGTCAAATTTTGGGACCTTCCTGACTTTTCTGAATTTTTTTTGTTGTTTAAGTGCTCTAACTCAGTGGGAAGTACTCGGTGAACACCTCCAGCTTGTTTTCCACTCAGCAGCACATCATCCCTCCCAGATAAACCAGTTTGAACCACCCTTGCTTACTGTGTCAGCTAATCAAGGGATAAAGGCAGATGAGATGGTTCCATTTCGTTGTTTCTCCTCCCACCTTTCCTCTTTACCGCCTGTCACCGATTCCCTTTCCTCCCCCTCTCCTCCCCCACCTATTAAAACAAAACATCTGCCACAGTTTTAAGATGCTTTGGGCCTTTCCAGGCTGCTACCAGCAAGGGCAGGACTTGGCAGGGAGGGAAGCTGAGCGAGAGCCTCAGCAGGTGAAGGGTTTTCATTCCCCCGTTACTTCAATCAGCTGCCACGACCACGGAGCGTCCGCGGGAGGCAACGGTAATGATTTCCAAACCCAAAAGAGAGCCCTGGCAGGCTGGGCTGGGGCTTGGCCCCATCCCTTAGAGCTCTGCAGAGCTCAGCTGGTGACTAGTCGCTGCGTCACTCCTTTCTGATTAAATTCCTGTTAAGTTTAAAATAATAACACATCCTTAGTGGAATAAGAAACTCTGGAAGAAGAAAGAAACAAGCCTTTGTGGGGTTTTCTCGGCCAGCGGTGAACTAAGGGCCAGCCCTGAAGAATCATATGGGAAAAATGGCTCTAGAACCACGCTTTTCTTCTGTTAAGGCACAGGGCTTATCCTTGCATTTTCTATGACCACAGGATCCTGATCCACTGGTGAACTAAGACCCTTTATATGATTACGACAAGGAAAAATGCTGGACAAGGCATATAAATTATGATGTGTGAACTATAAGGTACAGAAGCGCCCAAGTCTTTCAGCAGACAATTTCTCAGAGGGGTTGATCAGAACAACCTGCGCATTTCTGTCCAAGATATTTGGTCTGACACACTGTTCTCCCAGCTCCCTGACCCTTTTTTTCATTATCTGTCTGCTTGCCGTCCTGTGCAGGAGCCAAGCAGATGGAGTAGAGGGGCCACCAGGTATTCTGGCATCCCAAGTCACATTCCCTGAAGGAAAATGGGTCCATGCCACTGGATCCCAGGCCAGGGAGGTCCTACCACCTTTACCACCAAGATTTGTCCATGCAAAAAGTTATTACAGCAGCAATATTGATACTTATACTAATAATTAATCACTTTGGCTTATGTTTCTTCTCCTGTAGTTCTTACAGTCCTGCTGGGGAGGGAATATTAGTTTGTGTCTAGCCCAATGATAATAACTTACTTGTTTTAGCACCGAAATGGAAGAAACAATCCTAGGGACATTCATTAGCGGGTCAAAATGAAACTTTTGGCTAGACGTGAGATAAAACTTTTACCATCATTTGGGGGCCGTATAATCTTTTTGGATAACCTTCTCCTTTGGTTCAAGTTAATTTTTGAAACTGAAGCATGATGAAAAGCAGATCTGAAACAGGTGAACACTCAGAAAAAAACAACAAAATGAAACATTTCAGTGTTTCCATGGCCAACCTTTGCTTTTAAGAAACACTGATAGAGAAGTAGAGATGCTTTCCAGGGCTCTCTCTTTTCACAGGAACTACTCACCAGATTTGAATCCATTCACAGTCTTTCTCTGTCCAAAGCCTCGTTTGGAGGGATGAACTTATGGTAGAACTTCCCCAGGAGCAGATGTGGCTGAGGCACTTTGGGTCAGTCCTGCTTCCCCTTCCTGGACCAACACCTCACATAGAACCCCCCCGAATTTTGCCTGGTGAGTAGCTATGTGCATCATATTCCTAGTGGAAAGTGGAGGAGCTGCTGAAATTATGGAGGTCATGTGACTAGTAACACCATGCTCAGCTAATTACACCAGGCTACCTGGTGCTTGGGTCCAAGGTGTGTAAAATAGAAAGAGGAAGTGTAAGACACCGGCAAATACCCTTTTTTGCTTGTGGTTGCTCATATGACTTCCCTACTCAGACCTAATTCACATCAAAGTCAGGTTACCTGGGAGGAGATTTTTTTAAAAGCAAAAGAAGAAGCTGCAAGTCATCTGGAGATCAGATTGGACTCCTCAGGACCACGAGGTTGGGGCCAAAGGCATTTAATGGCCTTGCTTATCCCCTCAGTGCTGTATCCCTGAGTTCTTCATGGTGAGCGGTGACAGTAGCACCAGCTTGAGGGACAAGACAATGAAAGAGGGTCCCTGCCCCAGACAGCACAGCCAGGTCACACCAAGGCATCACAGCCTCCTCCCTGCTGCCCAAAGACACGTCCCTGGTCACCTGCTGTTCCCACCATGTGTCTCCTCCATCCACATGCTCTAGCACACTGATGGCTCCTGGGATGATTTGGTTCAGATTATTAAAGAATCAGAGAGTAAAAGAGAGCTCCTCAAAGCCCTGGGGAACTCTACCTGGCACTCACAGTGGGGCTGGTAACACCACCCTCTGCACATGCAGGCAGCGGGGAGAAGGAGCAGAACTATTAATCTTCTGTAATCTAGCTGGAATTAAGTGACAGTGATGGAGTGCTTTGTAATGGACTTCCTGAATCCTCATACAAACGGAGGAAGTGACCACCCTTGACCAGGTTTCTGCTCATGTTGCCTGTTTCCCTGCCTGCATTACACATTTTCCCTTTCGCAATCAGCTGCGACCCCGCTTGAGCGAGGCCAGTGAGTTAATGCTCAGCCAGCCTGTGGGAATGGCTTCTGGAGGGGCCCTGGGGAGTGGGTTGCAGGGTGCCATCGAGCTGAAAGCCTCAGAAAGGTCTGCTATGTACCAGGAAGGCAGCTCTGGAATGGCCAGCTTCAAGTCCCCGTTGCCTGAGGAAATCTGGCCAGTCCCAAAACACTGGGCTCTCCTGGGCACACCAAGAAATGCTGTCCTTGGGCTGTCCCTGTGACATGGAGAATGTCTGGCATTCCTGGTGCCTCTGGTCCCTCCTCAGCAGCACAGACATGTCCAACAGAGCCAGCAGCACAGGAGCTGCTGGAGCCTTTCAAGCCTTGCTGGGGGAGAGGATGGCTTTATTTTTGGAAAGCATCCTTTGGGCTCTATTGTCCCGGCATACCCATGTCACAAATCCATGTTGGGGACACCTCCCTGCCTCATGCCGGGCTTGCACAACCCTCCAGCAGCACTGCTGTTGACAAGGGACCACGACCTTCCCTTTGAGGAGCAGGGCTGCCCTGCCAGCGGGGAGCTCTGGCAGACAGGCCCTGGCAGGATTGTGAATTCCCTGCCTCCCACCCAAGGAGCCGGCCACGAACGCACCCCGAAGGCTCCTGCAGAGGAGTCAGTGTGAAACACAAAAGAGACCACAGCTCACGGCCCGTGGGAACTCCCAGCCACGCCAAAGGAAAGAGCCAGTGGACGCTGCAGACACAGAAGGGAACATTGGGAGTCTGCTCCCAGCATCCCGACCCTGGGCTCAGCACAGTCAGTCTGGCAGCCTGTGTGGGCTCTGCCTCTGGCACCAGGGCTGGCAGCAGGAGGGAGCTGCAGGAGAAACGGAGCTCGGAGAAATAAATCCCTTTTCCAATCTGGCCCTGGGAGTCTCGCAAGCACAGGGACAAAGAGAGGCATGCAGAGGTGACCTCGTGAGGACACCAAGTACATGGTGAGGTATCTCACCAGCCAGCCCAGCCCTTATTACTGTCACCTCTGAGAACAGCAGCTGGCCCATCACACCTCAGCTCAGGTGTGGGCTTTGATTTTTATATCTTTTCCCACATCAAACTCCCAGGCACGCTCAGCAGGAGGGAGTTCAAGAGAGGGACGCCCCTCAACACCAGCTCTGGATTTGGCCACTTGGCCCTGACATGTTACAAAACAAAAATTACATTTTCAGTGGTCTTTTGTCCCCCTCCTGCACTCTGGAGCCCATCACTCAGCAAAGAGCCACCTCTGATCTCCACAAATGTGGATTCACTCCTGCTGCAGGGGCGGGTCAGAATCAGGCACTCAGTCTGTGCTACCCTATAGTCCTTTGCTCCCTTTCTTCCTTTTTCGTCTTCTTTTGGTCTTCCCTCAGCTGCTTAAACCTCCACTTACTTGCTGCCTGAATCAGGAAGGTCTAAAGATTTAGTAAAGAGTTCAGGCTAGGGTCCAATGTTTTTTTGTCACTTACTTGTCTAAATAATGCAGGAAAAGCTCCTGCTTTGCAAGCCAGGCGCTCCATGAAAGGTAGGGAACAGCAGAGGTGCAAATGGAAACCTTGGTGGCATTAGGTGTTGTTTTTCTAAACATTCCCCATCAGTAAGCACACAGTCTCTCAGCGCTGCACGGTCCCACCGAGGTCTTTAAATTGTATTTCTAGAGTTTCTCTAAAACAGGGGCCTCAAGCTTTTAAATACAAAGGGAGCTGGGGAATGGTTTCTTTAGCAAGAGATTTGAGCAAATCAGTGCTTTTTGTCTCTCTCTCTTTTTTTTTTAATGGACATCTGCTGGGGTTTGTATTTTTTGAGTCGTGGGGGTGAAGGAGGTTGAGGGCGAAAGAGAGGTTTGCAGATAGGGTGAGCACAACACACACTGGAAAAAATCCCGGATGCTATAAATGGGAGCCCCCTAACAGTGCAGCTCATCTGAAGCAAAATGAAAATATCAGGCATCCAAGAAACATATGTGCAGATGGCTTGGAGCCCAGTCTCCTTACTAGGGCTCTGCATTAAATAAAATGCACCGGGTCATGTTGCTATAGATATAAGAGATTACTGGGTGCAACGTGCACTTCGCTGTGAAGCTGCAGGTTTTCAAACAATTGCAAATACAGACCTTGTTTATGGATCGAGCAAATGGCCTCAGTCAAGCAGAGCAGTACCTTTTGGGGGTTTTTTGTGGGGTGCTTTTTGCCAGGGTTGGGGTCAGGAGGCTCCTGCTCTGTGAGATTGTGAGATCTGGAGCCGCAGTCTCTGCTCAGGAGGAGCAGCCTCACCACTCACGTGAGAAGCAGCGTCCAAGAGGGCTCTTGACTATGACCTGTATTTTTGAAGGATGATATGAATCAACCCAGAGCCTTGGCAAGACCTCGCTGCTGGGGCTTTTGCTTTCAGCCAATGTCAATTATGTCATTACTGAGCCTGCAGAAGCTATTACTAATGTTACTTTTACAGTTCACTGCCGACCAGAGAAAAGAGTTTTTCACACTGTTGTCGTTTTGTTGGAGCAAGACTATACGAATCACAGATGGCTTCCCTGCCAGATGTAGCCTCGCAGGACGGCAGTTTGGGGTTTACAAGAGGTTTAATGAAAACTTGGCACTTTACCAACTTTTGGCAAATACTCCTGGGCTGTCAACTCACACACAAGCAAATCAAGATCCTAAAAAAACGTCTAATGACTTGTTCTCACCGAACGAGGAGGTGAAAAGTTTTACCTGAGAAACAAAACCCAAATGAGCAAACCAATAGTCTATCACACTGGGCCTGAGATCATGACCACTGAGGTTACTGAAAGCTCTCACTTCAGCCTGGATCTGTTCCCAAGTCCTTGCTGTTGCACTCGAGGTCTCCAACATATTTCTGCCGACACGGAACACGGATGGTGAGCTGGGGGGGGAAGTGACATCCAGGTGTGTTGAAAATCACCTCATCCTTACTTTGATGTCTGCTGCTCTTTTTTTCCTCTGAGTTATGACTTTACTGCTTTGCCCTGGCTGAGAGTTCCTTTGCTGGCCTTTCCGCTTGGTTGGTTTCTTCCTTGATGACACGAGCAGTTCGTTAAAATTGTGCTAAAAGAAGTCCTCAGGTGTGTGCCTTCAGATGTAGGACTGGTCCCCTACTAAACATGCTGAAATTGTGCAGAAATAACCAACATCTCCGGATGCAAGCTGGAAACTCTGCATTTTTTGAGTTTTCAGGCATATTGCTTCCTTTTCTCCGTTAATGGAAGTGTGTGCCAAGTGAGACTTGCCACAGCACAGTGTCACTTCAAGCACAGCTTTCCTTAGTTTATGAGTCCCCCCATTCATCCATTCCCACCATCCTGGACCAAAATTCATCCTAGTCCCAATGGCCAAATGGAGTCAGCTGCAGTGATTTGGCTGTGAAGCCTCTTCAGTTATGGTTTGGACAAGAAATTAATTCTTAAATCCCAGCAGCCCCAAGGTGCTGCCTCATGGGTGCAGCTTGTGCTCCAGCGGGATGGAGCATAAAGGTGCCTGCACACATAAAATATGCATTTGAGCCATTCAAAAACTCATCTCCAGCAACCAAACCCTGAAGCATTATTCACACCACAGCTCGAGGCAGTCAGCCTGTCTCATCTGTGGGCCTTTAGCAGTCTCCCAGAACCAACTGCCTTTGCCTCAGCCTGTCTGCCTGTCTTTAAATATCTTCATCCTGAGCCTAACTCGAAGGGTAGATTTTTTTATCGCCACTGGTGCACAAACCAGATGACTGAATTCTCTGGAGGGAGGAGGAAGTAGCGCTTTACATCCAGGTGGCAAAGGAATTAATAAAATGGCTGGAGAAACATAATCACAGAGATGTCATCCTTTTTCCACTGGCTGAGGTTTGGATGCAAACCTGATACCTAACCCTCCTTAGAGTTCCTGTGGATTCATCTCCTTCAGAATCTCTCTTAAATAGACTTATTCTGATTTCTTCTGTGTCGGGTGCTCTGAAAGGTTACAGAAATGAAGTTAATTTATAAAATGCACATTGAGTCAGCATCCCTGAGACAAAGATCACCAAGCACCACAGGTCTCCCTCTTCTTACTTTAGGTTTGCAGATCACAGAATCCTAGAATGGTTTGGGTTGGAAGGGCCATTAAGACCATACGGTTCCAACCCCATCCAACCTGGCCTTGAACATTTCCAGTAGTGGGATGTTAGGGAAGCTATAATGGAATGTATATCTCCCCCCTTCTCTCCCCCAAAATGAAAAACTGTAAGTGTCAGGCTTTATTAAATGAGATTTTTAATAATCTTCAGTTTTATAGAAGGACTTTGGACAGGATCAGAAGACATCTAGTGGTTTGTGATAACCAGGCTTTAAAAAGTGCCATGTGTCTTCATAAAACATTGGCTTGCTGGCCTGGGAGGGATATTGCTAATGAAAGGCTGCAAAGCTGCATAATATTCCCAACTTTATACAGCAGAAAAGACTCAGTACAGCAGTAGCCACAATAATAATCAACCCTGAAATATGTTCTGCCTGAAGTTATCTTTTCTTGGATAGCCCTTTATCTCCCCAGTGAAATGCTGAGTACCACTGTTCCCATAACACCCCAATCTCTGCTCTGCCAGGGCTTCTCTGTAGGTGGCCCAGGGAACTGCTCTTTACTGAGTCCTGGGGAGGGCTGAAGGTTGGAACTCTGGGGCAGTGACCATGAAGCTCAGAGGTGTGGGAAAGGATGGTTTAATTCCTTTTTATCCCATAAACTGCTGTAAACTCAGCTAAGGCAGCTGGGGTAGATTTCATCTCAACAACATCTGTGCTTAGTGCAGAGAGGAAGAGGGACTAATTACAGGAGCTTGTAGTGATAAGACATGGGGGAATGGCTTCAAACTGAAAGGGTTGGATTAGGTATTAGGAAAATTTCTTTATTATGAGGGTGGTGAGGTCCTGGCACAAGTTGCCCAGAGAAGCTGTGGATGCCCCACCTCAGGAGGTGTTAAAGGTCAGGTTGGATGGAGCTCTGAGCAACCCGGTCTGGTGAAAGGTGTCCCTGTTGGAATGAGATGATCTTTAATGTCCCTTCCAACCTAGTCCATCCTATGACTCTGTGATGATTCTAAATCTCCAGAGAAGTTGTGAAAATGTACAATCTGCACCATGGAGGTGCCAGTGTCTCTCCACTGACTAAAATGGGAGCTAGCTAATTAATGCAGGAGCGATGGGTAGGTGAGGTCACTCATACCCCTATCAAAAAATTCCTTCCTTCCTTCCTTCCTGTAGGACCCCAAACCTCACAGAGAGGGAAAGAGGGAAGTGCTTCAATGAGCCAGCAAGGTGGTCACGGCAAATACCGACATCCACAAGTGTGTGATTGCTAATGTTTAACATTCCCCAGTAAAATCACAGCATTATTAATTTTCCTGCCTCATATACCTCTGGAATGGCAAAAGCAAGAGGAGAAACCTGGCCCAGTGATCCATCATCCGAGGCTTTGAAATAGAGCCAACTTCAGTGAAATTTGAGCGAGCCCTCAGAAACACAAGGAGGGCTGGAGCAACAAGTGCATTTCAGTGAGCTATGATATCACCCTCTGCTCCTTTCTGGAGGGGAAGCTGTTTATCGGATGTGTAGGAGAGAAGAAAGAAGCAGAAAAGCACACACATATATTTAAATATTAAAAGCTGCCCCAGGAAAGAACTTAATATATGAGGTCATTTCCTCGATGAGCTTAAAACATTATTTGTCATCCACGCTGAAACAGGAGAGAAAGGGAAATAAAAGAGGGACAGGAAAAGCTCCGTGGGCATTTGTGGTTTGAAGAGAAGGTGCTGGGTTACACCAAGAGCCGAGACAGCCTCGAGGGTGCCCCTTGGATCTGCTCCTGGCTGGCTCTGAGCACCACAGTGGCAGAAGTCCTGCAGGGGAACAGATGAGCCTTGGCAAAGCCCTGGTAGCACCTGGGACTGGTTTACATTTCCTTACCATCCAGGCATTTGTCAGAGCCTCCAGCCAAATGGCCTCAAAGGAACAAAATTTCCTGTGACCAGTCTGGGCTGTGGATAGCAAATCCCACCAGCCCCCTGGAGACTGCCCAAGCAGCTTTAGTAGTGTATTAAGGGGTATCTTATTGGGGTCTGGGCTGGATTTAATAGATTCCCCTGCATATCAGAGCAAACTGGGTGTAATAAGGTTCCATTACATAAGTGGGAAGTTAAAAAGTGCCATGCATGGGGTTGTTGTGTCCTGTTCCATTTATTAGCGTGGATGCAGCTGAGATGTCCTGGAGAGGATCATAAAGTCATGGAATCACAGAATGGTTTGGGTTGGAAGGGAATTTAAGGCTTTATCTCATTCCACCCTCTGCCACAGTCAGGGACACCTTCCCCTATCCCAGGTTGCTCCAAGCCCTGTCCAACTTGGCTTTGGACACTTCCAGGGATGGGGCAGCCACAGCTTCTCTGGGCACCCCGTGCCAGGACCTCCCCACCCTCACAGGGAAGATGAGGCCGTGGAGATGGCATCTGGAAGGGGCCCTGGAAACTTTCAGCTTCCATTTGGTCTGCCCCTGAACAACACAAGGCTCGCTCCACAAGGAGCCTGTGGTCTGCCCAGCAGCACTGAGCTGCCCCTTGGAACCAGTGGTTTCTTTGGAGCTGAGCAATCCAGCTGCTGCTTGGCCTCTGGGTTGCACAGCTCCAAACGTATCATTGGCTCCCTGTTATCAAGGGCTCTGACTCAGAGCTCAGGGAAACATTGCCATTCCAGCCTCTGGCAGCTGGACATTTCTTCCCCTGGCAAATTTGGCTTGAGCCACGCCAGTCTTGGGAAAAATTAGAATGTCTAAGAAAAGAGGAGACTGTTCATTTTTGCATATTTGCCTATTATAAAAGCTGCACTTCCAGCATCTTGTGACTCAGCTGAGGGAAGCTTCATTGTTTCTTTTCCCTCTAGAAAAGAAAATAAAAATGGTGATAATAACCAGTATGTGAGGTATTCCTCTTTGCTGAAACTTGGATCACGAACCAAAAGATGCTGACACAAAGCAGTGAAACAGGGTTAGTGCTTGGAACAGCAGCAAGCACCATCCTTCCCCTTCTGCTGCTGCTGGAGATCCCAGCACACGCTTGGCAGCACAGCTGAGTGAATCTGCTGGCAGTGCACTCCCCTGGAAGCTGGAGCAGTCTCTTGCCAGCCCTGCTCTGAACAAGAACCTCACAGCCCCACGTTGGGCGACACCGCGTTTTAGTGGGGTTTTTTGACAGCCTGGCCATGCCCTAATCAACAGCTGCCCTGCCAGGGAAGCACTCAGGCCCTCTGAGTGCACCCTTTGTGCTGGTGCTGCACAGACCACAGAATTAAATGGAGGTGCCCATGCTCAAACACAGCTCAGGGGAGTTCCAGTGGCTCTGCAGCCCCTCGGCACCAGGGGAACGTCACGCAGCCAGCAGCCCGTGCTGGCAATAAGGGAGTGAACAATTCCTGTTTGTCTACGTGCAGCAGATGGGAAAGCTGCAGGGAAGCTGTGTCCAGCAAGGCAGCAAGGGGTCCATAGCAAGTCAGCACCTGGAGCTCCACAGACACTGCTCTAAAGCAATAAATGCTGCCAGTCTCATACTGGCGGTGAGAAGAGCTGGCTGCACAACCCCATAGGGATGTGAATGCTCCCTGGGCACTCCCTGAGTTCATTTCAGCTCATTTCAGCTTCTTCTAATGCACAATTAAAAAACCAGTATTTTTAAAGGGTTATTTAATCCATTTTTGGGGCAGAAGGAGCCTCCAGTGCAGCCACCTGCTTTACACGGATCACAAGCAGCTTCAATCAGCAGCATCAGCATCACACCCATAACTTCTGGTAGAGCAAGGGTCTCATTTTCATCAAATGTGGAAAGGATTGGCTTCTTCCCTGCTCTACGTAATCATCTCTATTAATTTTAATTTTTTGTTGTTGTTGTTTTGGTATTTGAATTTAAAAACAACAAAGTGGAATCACTCAGCGGGATGAACTTCAGCACTAACTACAAACACAGACCTGGCTGCAGGAAGCAGTGAGCTCGGAGGCTTTACCACGTTTTAGTGTTAAAAAAAAGAAATGGTGAGGAAAATCTGTTCCCTGCACCCTCCAGGAGTGCTGATCTCTGGTCAGCCTTCCCAGTCTGGAAGTGTGAAAATCAGCAATGCCCAGCCAGCCATTTAAACATAAAGAGAGAAGGCTGAAGGGGGGATTTTCACCAGCACATCACTAGGAACGATGGCACTGACACAGTGAAAACCTCTGAGCCATCTCTCCATGCTCAAAGGCAAATGAAGGCTGGTTGAGGCAGGTTTGGTGGGGTTGAGAAGCAGACTTGTCATGGCTTGTGACAACAGACAAGTGTATGTTTGTGCACCTGGACACTGGGCTTTCCTTGCACACCTCCCTGCTGCCTCCTCAGTATCCCCAGGACGGTGTCAGAGTCACTCAGGGTTCAAGGAATCCTGCATTACACCCCGTGCCACTTCTAAAGGACACAAGGACTCGGCTCACCTGGCACTTGGGAAGATGCTTTGCTGCAGGAGCATCCATGGGGAAGCAATTCTCCAAAGAAAACCCACTCAGTATCTTTCAGATTTCCATTTCCCTCCCTTTGCCTCCTTTTATTACAGACACCGTGTTGTTACTGATATTTTTTCTTTCTTGGCTTCTGCAAAAGGTTGCCAGGCTAAATCAGCCATCTCTCACTCCCACAGCCTTTCACTCACAGTAAGTGACAATTCCCTGCAAAATGTCTCAGCCTCCAGCCCTGGAGCTCAGTGGGTTTGACAGTCCAGAGGAAGCAATTTTAGCTGCCACCTTAAATTAAGACTTGCAGGCCTGGGAGGTGGAAGGTGAGAGCTGAGTGACTTTCTCCATCACCCTGAGCCAACAGGACCTCTGAGAGTCCCATGGCTGCCTCCAGATCTCCCCTGGGCCTCCTCCTTCTCCCTTTTGCCCCTTATCTCCCTTTCTCACCAGATATGCACCCTAACACCACACAGACATGTGCTTTCCTTGACCCCAGCAGACCTTCAGACCTGCAGGCAGTTTTCTCTTCCCATTTATTTTCTTCTGAGACCTGGATGAAAACTCATTCTTTAAAATCATTTTTCAGTTTTGTTTTTGCTTCTTTTGCGAGAAGGACAGGTTCCCTGATCGTCCTTCACTGCAGCCAGCCTGTGGCCACCCCAATTCCTCAGGACACCCTGAGGCCATGCCAGTCCTCCCCTTGCTGTTGTACCCTTCTGACATCCCCCAAGCTACACTGTCCGTGCTCTTGTTTGACTTTTCTGTCAATAACCTTGCTAGAACGGATCTGGGATTTGTCAGGACAAGGATGTTTTCCTCACACACAACTTAATACTCAGTTTGGACCATTTGTGATCCATCTCTGCCTGACATTTTCTGCACTTTGGGAAGCCCACATGGCCTCGAGTGGAATTAGATAACCCTTTAATGGTGCTGTGGGCAGCAGTGCAACGGGGCTGGGGTGCAAAATGTCAGAAGTCAATTTAAACAATAAAAACAGTTGCTTTGAACCAAAGCAGGACTTGTTTATACCATAACACAAGGTTCACCCAGGTTAGGTGTGCTGGAGGACAGAGCACTTCACTCCTCCTCAGCTTATCAGCAGAGAAGATTTTATTCATTCCTCAGACAGGCCCTTGGACCCAGTCAGAGCTCCCAAGAGCAGAAACTCCCCGGACTATGTCAGATTTCAGAAAAACACAACGACAACAGCCTTGCTTCCCAGATACTGATACTGCAGAGAGGGAAGTGCATTTTTCAAGGCAGAAGGCAGCAGCCTGGAGTTCAGTTACACTGTCTGGGTGATTAATGTGTTATTTAGGGAGCAGACAGAAGCAAGGAGCCTGAGAGAGACCTCCTCCCCTTTATGCCTGCCTTCTAGTGCTGAAAAAAAGCCCACAGACAAAAAAAAAAAGCAAATTAACTCATGTGGACACTGTTTTTCTGACTGTCATTTGAGGTACATCGTGTGCATGACAGGAATGACCCGAACTTGTGCCAGCTGAAGACAAACTCTCACATTAATTCCTTCACAGACACAGCTTATGAGAGCACCCAGGCCAACAACAAGCAAAAACAACAATGCAAACAAAAATCCCAAAGGAAACGAGCTGTGCCTGGTTTATCCTTATAGACATGTGAGAAGCAGGATCCAAGCTGGTGTGGGTTTCAGAGCAGAGACACCAAACCTCCTTCCCCATCTTCTCCCCTTTGTACGACAGAGGTGGCTGAAAGGAGAAGGAAATTTATCCCAAATATGAGGACCCTTTAATGACAGAGATTCAATAGAACTGCTCAGCTTTGGGGTCACAAGGAAGAGAATTTGCAGTCCATCTGGGGGTGTCCTGAGTGATGGTGGTGGGTGCAGGAGGGAGTGTGGCATTCAACATCCACATCCAGGGAGGGATGCAAGGACTAAGGAATAAAGAGCCCATTTTCCTCCTGGGTACCAGATGTAAGCAATACTCTCTGCACCGACTCAGAACTGTCAGCCTCTGATTCCTGAGCGGGAAGTAGAGACCTCTGGGCACCCCGTGGGAGATCTTCTCCCTGGAATTCTGTGTCCAGGTCTCAGATGTGCGGCCCTAGCATGTGTATTTTGCCGGGTATATTTTTCATCACATGGTTTGCCCTCTCTCCTCCCACCATCCTCACCTCCCCTCCTGGGGAATACAGCACAGTGCACGCATTCGGCATATGCTGAAATGTATAAATAAACCAACGTTTTGCTGGGTCAGCCCTCTGTTGGCAACCTCCTTGTACTTTGTCACTGCCACTGCAGGCCACAACTCCACTTACAGTGACCATCTTGTCTTGGCAGGACTCGTTTGCTTATTCACTCCCTCCTCAGCTCTGCTGTTCGGTGCCAAAGCACACCAAGAGCCCCTCAATTGCCCCTGGCTTCCCCTCTGAGAAGGAATGCTGAGTTGTGGGGACAGTCCATGCCATAGAAAAGGAAAAGGGATAAAAATATTGCTTGCCAGAGTCCGAGAAAAGGGAGGAGCTCTGTGCTGTCAGGTCCTACTCAAACCTGGTCCATAGGGAGAACTGCAGGAGGTGTTTATAGCTCCCACCACTGGCTCCCACGTGGGGTTTCAGATACCCTCACACGGTAACAAGGATAAATATCCTGTGGCCCTGATGAAGAGAGACATTTCATGGGACATAGAATCATTAAGGTTGGAAAAGACCCCTAAGATCATCTACTCTAATCATTCCCCCAACACTGCCATGTCCACCACTAAACCATGTCCCCACGTGCCACATCCACACGCTTTCTAACGTTTCCAGAGGTGGTGACTCCACCACTTCCCTGGGCAGCCTGTTCCAATGCCTGACCACCCTTTCAGTGAAGAAATTTTTCCTCATATCCAATCTAATCCACCCCTGGCACAACTTGAACCCCAACTCACAAAATTTCCCAGGTGAGTATCATTCCTGTCTTTTTATCCAGAAACTGAACCATCCCGTCCCTTTTCCTGCATTTAAAATTAGAGTTGCTTTTTCCCATCCTAACTCTTACATGGGTTTGATCTTTTTCAGTGCTACATTGTTTCCAAAGTGCAAAGTGCCTGGAAATGGAAAAGAAAGAAGTCACAAGTACATGGCTGCCTGTCAGACAAGGACGATGGGCTGCCCATCACTGGAAGAGTGCTGCTGTGGGCACAGCATCCCTAATACATGAGGTGTTTAAAGAGTGAGGTTGAAACTTGAAAAACAGGACATCATTTTCACATGTACAGCCTCAAAGTAGGCTCATTTTTCAAGGACAGTGCTCTTAAAAAATCACCCTGATCCCAAGCCGGACACTGCTCTGGAAAGCATCAAAAATTTTACGTGGCATTTCAGAGCGATGTCCAAAACATTTGTGTTTTGTAAACAGGAAGTCACTTTGTCTGGAGAGGATATTTTCCCCCCTTCAATAGCTGCATGCAGCCCTTTTACATAATCCCTTCTTGCAGTATTTTGGGACTGAAAAGCTCATTTCCCTCTCATAAGCGCAGAAGAGAATGCAGCTGCCACCCAGACATCCTTTAAATAGGACCACATGTAAGCCACTTAGTCTCCAAAAATGAAAGCAAAACACAGAGCTGTCATCACTGCACGGCACCGTCAATCAGAGCTGCTCATAATGTGCTGCACCATGTACATCTTACACCATGTTCATTAGGAGCTTAGCCTAATGTGGAATAGCACAGCAGAATATTATAAACACTAGAAATTCTGCATTAGTGAGTGAGGCATAAATGGGATCAAAAAAGTTCTGATCCAGCCTTTTTTTCCTGGCCCATGAGCGTTGGTGAATACAAATTCCTCTAATGCTTTTTCCCAGCTTTACCTTGACCAGGTTGGGTGCAAAAAGAGCATTTTTTTGTTTGTGTTGCTCCACTGAACTCTTCCAATCAAATAATTTTGCTTGCAAGTTCAGCCAGATGATCTTGCCAGGGTCAGTCCCCCATGGTGTGGATGGGAGACAGCAGGGTGGGTCATGCCCAGCTGGTTTCATCTCCTCCCTTGTCCTGTTGGTCCCATCACAGGATGCAGAAAAGCCACAATGGGTTGTGCTGCAGGGGCAGATGATGCCTGTCACTCCAAGGACCAGGAGAACAGAGAATGTCTACAGACAGGGCTGCTGCTGGGATTGCCAGGAAAAATTACCTGGAAAACACATCCTGTGCAATGAAATTGCTGGTCCAGGTCAAACCCCCCTATCTCAAAACGACTGAAAGCTGGGAAGGCAAAGTTGCCTATATAGTACATTGAAAAAAAAAGTGGAATCAAGGCTTGTTTAAAGGCATGAAAGGCTGAGATGGAAAAGGATGTGTCCTTCCATGGATGCAAAGAATGCAAAGCAGCAAATTGTAGCTGCATAAAGGGGCTGACAAAAGTAAAAGCTATTGATAATTCCACCTTTCCTGTAGGTGCACACCTCCTAAGACTTCTTAAAGGCCAAATAGAAACAGTCATTATTTTTCCAGCTTAGCATCATTGCTGGGATCCCAGGCTTGGCATTGGAAAAGAAAGATCTGGGGGCAACAGATGATGGGAGGGTTCTGTACTGAGACAGGTGCAGAGCACAGGAGGAAGAGGACAAGGAGATGGGTCCAGTTGAATGCATGTGCAGTGGAAAAAAGTGTTCAAGGAAGGAGCAAAACCATGGGGGAAAAACTATTCCGTTCATAGCATTTAGATCTATTGGAAGCATCATTTTAAAAACACAAGGAAATTATTAAAATACATTCGGTCATTTGTGTAAAGCTCTTCCAGTACCTTAACATCATCTGTAAAGTGCCTGAAAGAGTGGAGAGAGTTCATTAAGAAGGAGGGTAGGGAAAGAGGAGCCAGGGCTCTCTGATGGGGACTGGTGGGTGGGTTGGTTTCATCGTGGGAAGGCGTTTCCCCTCCTTTCAACATGCCCTGGCCGTAGAAGCGGTTACAGTCTTAAACAAACCAGCTGGCACAGGCTTAAAATTGTGTTGTTATTCATATGCATCCAAGTATAAAACAAGGACTGTATAAGCTGAATAAATAAACAGACTCACTGGTCTCTGGTGAGGAGGTCTGTGTCGTTTTATTCACACTTTTTGCCATATACTCTGGGGTCATTTGCCAGACTGGGAATAAATGGCATCTGGTTCTTTAACCCAGGCTTGATCTGCTCTCTCGTATAAAGACTTTTCTTTACTGGCTTCTGGGATGCAAAAACCAGGAGAAATGGAAGGAAAATCTAGCCAGAAAGTGTCTAAAATATATCAGAAACTTCTGGGCCTGATTCTGGCTGTGTTTATTCCTTTTTCCTGCCATCATAACAAGGCAGAGAATACGACACCCTTGGTTTCATTTAAATTCAGCAAGAAAGAACTGAGATACTTGTTATAAATTTGCTAAATCTCAATAGAACTAATTCAACTAAATCAGCTGCTTTTAAACACTCAATACATCTACAATCAAACGCCAAGCACGTTTCAGTGGGAGGTTGTAACCAAAGTGATTTTAGAGAAGGGAAAATGCCATTTGCAGGCAGAAGAAAACCACCCATTTTGAGCCAATTTTTTCAACATTCACACAGAATTCACACCAATTCACCCCAATTTGACTTTGCTCAAGCTGCTCTGCGTCAATGCCTCTGAGAAAGGCAAGTTGGCCCTAACGAGCTGCCTTCGTGGAGATTGTTGGACTCTATTCTTTCAACAAACCCATTTTATTGTTTCATGATGGGGTTTGAAACGAAAGACAGTTCAGATCTGGCTGCAGCTGTGCAGACAACCCCCCTCACGTCCTTCTGTGGAAGACCGGAATTAGGAAAATGAATGGTTCTGCTCATTAAACCAAATTTTGAAAAAATTACGAAGAGAGAAGAGAAGAGAAGAGAAGAGAAGAGAAGAGAAGAGAAGAGAGAGAATAACACTAAGAGAAGACTGTAAACTGACACTGCAGGGTTCTAGGGAGCAGCAAAGTGGTTTGGATTGAGGTGTGGGGGGCTGAAGACCACGGTCAGGGCTTTGACTGCCATCCCTTGTGCCAAACACTCCCTTGCTGCCACCTGAAACCAGCGAGATTCCTCAAAATATGGGACTGGGAGAAGTAAAGGGGACATCTGTGAATGCTGCTGCTGGTAGTGCTGGATGGCCACGGCAGGAGAAATTGTGGGCACGCTGATCACCCACATCAAAGCAGGGGCGGCAAAGTTTGGGCTCGGGCTGGTTTTCCGTGGAGGGCGGCAGGCGCATCGCTGGAAAACGCGGCACGCTGCTGGTTCCATCCAAAACCTTCCCTGTGTCATTAATGCTGGAAACCCCTCATTATACTCTCATTAAACCACCCTTAAAATGCCCTTCCTGCATTTTCATGCTGAGGGCTGTGCATGGCACGTGCAGCAGCTCTTGCTGGCATTCCAGGTGCAACCTTCTGGCCTTCTGGCAGGGGAAGGAAAAGAACAAAACCAGAGGCAGAGCAGCTTTAACTCCCCCAGGTGCTGAAGGCCGGGTGAAGGTGGATATTTGTGGTCCAATCCTGCTGCTGTTGAAACGCATGGCAGCGATGTCTGAGGGAGCAGGATTGGGCTGGGGCTGAGATGCAGGCGTGGAATCAGAGCAGGGCCCGACTGCATTAATTAGGGGGTGGTTCATGGAGAAGCAAATCCCCAGCAGCACAGATTATTTAGTGGTGGAGCAACGTGGGTCCGTGACTTCTGCTCTTGGGCTGCTCGCATCCCACGTTCTGCCCTGGCCTCCCAAAAATGCTTTTCTCCTGTGTGAGAACGCGGCACGCAAACACATTCCCAACAAGAGCATCGTGGCGGGCTCGACACGGATTTTTCAAGGATGGTGACAGGGGGAGAAAGGCTCGAGCACGCCACAGATGTATCTTCGAAGACAGAACGTGGGTCATGTCTTGGAATTGAGGGGCTGTCATATGGGAATGGTTTACTGGGCTTTTTAGGGTTTATTTGCGTTTCACAGCACAACAGACCTCACCTGCTACCTTTCACACTGACCTAATTGCACACGTGATACCACAGGGAAGCATCTTCCTTGTCTTGATCTTGGCTCTTCGCCTTTCATTCTTCTCCCACCTGATACAGTTGCAGGTGTAATCTTTATTCTTATGCACGTTTCCAGTGTGCATCTGTTTTCCCCATTGCCCTAAAAGCATCTCACCTTGGTGAATCCCAAAACTCAGCTTCACTCTGTAGGCATTTCCTTGGGCTGCCTGCTTTGCCATGCAGAGGAGCCCAGGCAGCTGAGGACCCAGCAGTTGTGCACTTGAGTGCCTCAGCAGGGTTTTCCCTCCCACGTCCACGTTTCCAGGACTCAAAATCTCTTTTCTGACATGCCCCAGCAGCATTCATGGTGTCTAATGCACAGGGAGCACCCAGGAGAAGCCCCAGCCCAGAAGGCTGTGTCCACAGCAGGTTTCACTGAGCATCACATCAATCAGCTGCTGAGATGAATGTCCTTTCAGATATGCACATGGAATTAATTAATTCGATTAAGACTTTTTGTTGTTGCTGTTTCCTGGAAGCAAACACAGCTTTTAGCTCTGGGATATACTACTATTGCACAAAGGGATAAAAGAACCAAAATCAAGAGGATGATTTTTTTTTTGTGTGTGTATGTGTGGTAAAGACTGCAGCTTTTAAAGTGGATTGGTGTTATTGTTGGGTGGTGGGAAACATGAGACTCATCCAAGTACAGCTTGGAGTTCACTGTGATTTGCAAACCAGGAGAACCTGGGTTATGGCTGTACATCAAAACCATGGTAAGTGCTTGCTAGGCTCTGGCTGGTGCTTGTGTAGCCAGGAAAGCAGGAGAGTTTGGCTGGGATGGGCTTCAGGTTGGGTTAATAACACACATGACAGATGCCGAGACACGTCTGCAGCCACTCAGTGCTGTGGACACAGAGGACCCAACTCTGAGGAGCTCCAGTGGCAGGCTAGGTTCTTTTGTTTTTGGAAAAGTTCCTTCCAAATGCAATATTGTGTAATATTTACTCCTCTGTGTATTTACTCCCACAGTGTAGCAGTGATTCACAAGAGTAGTATTACATTATTTACTTTTTTCCTCAGTTTTTTGCGTTACCAGATGCTGCTCTAGCGCTGATTCTGCTGGGTCACAAGGCTGAAATGCCCACTGCCTGCCGGCACATGACCCCTTTCACAAACAGACCTGATTTTATTTTAAAAGCAGGTTTTCAGAAATTATTCTCCTCGCTGTGAGGTTCCCCTCGACCTCAGTGCCCCTGTGGTTGCAGAAGAGCTGGAGGGAATGGATTCAGAGCCCCAGATGGTTTGGCAGTGTGGACGAGGTGTTTGATCAGGGCTTGGAAGCTCTCAGGGGGTTGGGTGGTTTGTGCTGTGATAGCCAAGGGCTTTTGTCTGTCTGAGTACACGTGGGACTCATTTTGAACCAGCAGTGGGAAGTCCTCCTCCATCCCCAAACTCACCCAGGGAGGTTGCAACAGCCCCAAGTCCTCCGGGTGAGCCCAGGCTTGAAAGAAAAGCACATTTTCCTATCATCAGGACTAATTGTTCAGGGAATGATCAGAGGAAGCCAAAGCCTGGAGGTGCTGGGTAAGTTTTGGGAAAATCTCCCCATGTCACTGTCGACATTGAATGCTGGAGGTGGTTTGGAAAGCCAGGAGGGGGTTGTTTGGGTTTTCTCTTTGCTGGTTTATTAATAAAGTCCAACAATAACAACAAAACAAAGTAAATTTCCCTTGTACCGAGAGTAATTTCAAACAACAACGCTTAGGTGGTGACAAGGCAAGAGGTGTTGTAAACCTTTCTGTGCACAAAATTAGAGCCCCAACCTGAACAAAGCGAGGTTCCATCTGAAATAAAAAGAATGGGATTTTTTGTGGAAAAAAGTGCCAACCCTGGCACTTCTCTAGGACAGCTGGTGTGAGCGGGGAAGAAACTGGGAGTCTGCAGGAACAAAGAATGATGAGAGGTCTAGAAAATGTGATTTCTGCAGGAAGATGACAAGAACAAAGCTCATGCTGTCCTGAGCAGGGAGGTTGGAGGGTGAAGACATGAGATTGTAACTCAAATATTTAGATAGAGAGGAAATTCACAAACTGGTTTTGTGTCCACTGAGCAGTGAGGAAAGAAATCACAGGCTTAATCCACTTAGGTTAAAATCTGTAAAAGAGACTTAGGGATGCTCTGGCATGGATTTTGGGGGCAGACTGTGCATTTGCCACTGCTGCAAATCCACAAAGGGCACCTCCACCTCCCAGGCATGGCTCGGAGAGTTTTTGGCACCCGTGTAAACTCACTAACTCCCTTCCAGCTCCATTTTCTGTGATTTTGAAATAACAGCAAAATTACACCCTGGCAGCAAAAGAGCTGGGATTATTTGTTTTAGGATTAACATAATTAGGCTAAGCATGAATCAGATGTTTTTGCAATTTGCAATTAAAGCACACAGGAGAGATGCCACTCTGTCTCTCTGTCAGTGAAAGATCCACACGCAGAAGGGAAGTGCTGACAGACACCTTCCTCTCGCCTCCAGACATGCCAGGTAGGACTACAGGAAGGATTAGGCATCACCTTTTAATCCTGCTGCACAGTGCCAGGCTGAGCCTTGCTTGTACAGCCATAGCCTTCCTGCAATCAGACATCCAGTGCCTTAATTAACATCAATAAATGTTAACACTTGCTGGATTTGCTAGGAAGGTTTGAACTCCAGCTTAATTCAGTGCTGACATACCAACACATGAACTCAGAGATCAGATCCCTCCTAGAGCTGCCTATTTTAAGATCACAAGGGATTGCTCTTGGCTGCCTGCACCTCCTGCAGTGTGGAGCCCACGTGCAGGAGCAGAACGATGCTCTGGGACTGACACCCCATCTTGCTTGGAAACCTTTGATGAGAGTCAACCACATCCCTTGGGACAGCCCCAGTGGATAATTACTCTCACAGCTCAAAACATGTCTATTTTATGGCTGGAAGAGCTTTAACTCCGTCTGCTGGATATACCTGGGGTTCTCTTCATCTGATAAGTGACAGTATCAGTGAACAGAGCAGGAAGAAGCTGCTTATCCCCCATGGGTTCACTCGGCAAGCAGTGATCAAGGCAGGAAATTTCAGATGGGTAGATCTGTATTATAATAATAATCTAGAGATTATTCTAGCCTCTTTATGACAGGAAATCCATGAAGGCTTTTCCAGTTTTCCCCAATTTTTCCTCCTGGTAGCAAGCTGTTTGCTCATACACCTCGCTCCTTGCAACGAGTTTGTTTCAGGGAAACTCCATCCTTGCTGTGCAGTGGTCCTGGCATGAGCAAGGAAATAACATTTGGTTCTGGCTGCTGCTGAGGGATTTATTTCATTCTTGTGAATGTCTGAATGCAATGTTAACTGGCAGTGCACCACCAAGTGCAGGGAGAGGGGCTGGTGCTCTTCAAACTTGTGCTGTGGTGGCTTTGGTGGGACCTGAATGGGAAACTTTTTAAGCCCCCAAATGTCCCTGTTGTTGTTTTGCCCCTGTTTTGAAATCAGCATCACCCTTCACGTCTGCGGCAGTGGATAAATGAGGCTATGCAGCAATACAGACTCAGGAGAGTAGAAGCCCAACAATGTGCCATGGACGTATTTTAGAGGCAGCTGGCCCTATCCATCCTTCCAAACTATGTGCACACGAATCTTTCCTCTCCTGAATATCAGCACAAAAAGTCCAGAGCGCTCAATTTTATCCCATCCCTCCCACTTCTGGCACAATTTCCTCTCAGGAGAGGACAACAGGCTGCAGACTCTCCCAGTAGCAAACACCAAAGAAGGTTTTTGGAGGACAATATTTAAATGCACCAGCCTGCAGCAAAACACTACCACTGGTATATGGGGAAACAATCTCACACTTTGATCAGCTTCTGCTCTAAAAGAGATGCAGAGACACGGGCATTTCTCTGACAAATGCCTCATTTCTTTAAGGAAGAAGTGTCTACAGAAGGTTTGAAATCAGTCTGGAGTTCCTAAAGTAAAAAAAGTTTTAAAATAAAAAAAAAATGGTGGCCAGGCTTGGCTCCCAACATCAAACTCCTCTGAAAATCCTGGCTGGAGACAAGGACATGCGATCCCAAGGTCCAGGCTGCTGTTTGCAGACCAATTTAGCAGCCTGCCTGCTCGACCCCTGGCTACAGTGGTACCATCTGTGGTCTATTACTGGGGATTTTGTACCAGCTGGGCAGCAGGAGCTTGTCTGAAATCCATCCCAGCTCGGGAGCTGATGAGCTATTTAGCTACTGCTTGTATTTGTCTTATAAAAGTAATAACACCATGTTCTGTTGCCATTAGTGTCTGACATTAAATGCATTAATTTCCTAATAGATCTAAAGTAGGAGCTAGAACGGCCTTTTATTTTTAATGAACTGAAGACTGCTGTGATCCCATTCATCCACCCATGAAATCCACTGACTGACAAGGTCCCATTTCTGGGCAGCGGGGTTAAATGTGCTTCAGACAAAAGCCAGATTTTCCTTTCTTCTGCATGCCATGGGCAGGATCAAAGGAGTGGGGAAATGGACATTAAAGCACTTGTAATCAGGGACACAGACTCCATCCCAGCATGGGCCAGCCCCCTCGCAGGCTTATGGGAATGCTGCTGTGTGTTATTGCACGGGAAGCCTGGGAGCTCTGGGGAGAAAACCGGGCAGGTAAATGAGGCTGGGGGCAGGACCCGCATGGACCAGGCTCAGATGTCGTCACCAGGAGCTTCTCCACGTGGGAGTGAATATCCCTTGCAGCTCTGGGGCTTCCTCCCCGTTCAAGGCTTTCTTAAGGAGCTTGTAGTAACACTGGGAACTCAGCAGATGGTGCTGCTATGGATAACCCTGGAAAAGGATAGATGGACGGCTGGGCAAGCAGGTCTGGGGGGGGAAAGGAAAGCAAGAATACCAGCTTGATTACATTTCTCTTTAAAAACTGTGCTAATGCACCAGAAAAGCTGTTCTCCTTAATCACACCTCCCTGCAACTGGAACAACACTGTGGCAGCAGTGGCGCAGCTGGAAATCCACGTGACGTGGGATGGAGACCTGGATGGGTGGCAGGGCCATTCCCTTTGGCTTGCTGGGCAAACCACAGGGCCTGGCTTGGAGGTGAGGGTGAAGGTCACCTCCAGAGAAGCTGGGAAGTCACCCCCCCTCTTGCCTTTCCCTTTGGCCTTTTGTTTTTAGACACCCTTTTTCAAGGAACCCTCTCGAATGGTCTTGAAAGGAACGGGGCAGAAAGACTGCTGATGTCTCCCAAAAGACAGCTAACTGGGAATGGTTTGTTTTCCAAGCACATATGAGTTCATCTTCTTTCTCAAAATTTGCATTTATTTTTAACTGGATTAACATCCAGCTAATGTGGATGTCAACCGGTTGGAATGCAATTTTGGGAATTATGGAGGAATTTAGCACCGCTGATATAAACCAAATGTGATGGAGTTGGAAAGCATATGATATTTATCTGCATGGGCTTGGTGTCATTAGCATGCTAAGTGTTCCTCCTAGGTTAACTCTTAGGTGATCCAAATGGGAAAAAATATTTCTACTACAGCTCCCATATGGCTAAAACAAGACAGTGTATTACTCAGCTTGGGGTTTAAAAGAAATAATAGGGAGTTTATTACCCAGATCTTCCTCCTAATAGGAAGAGATAATGGCACTATATATATAAAGTGATTTCTTACTTGTTAGGCTGGGGTTTTTTTTCCATTTGTCAATGTTTGAATTATTGCAGTGCATGATGATTTGTAAGCACATATATATGAGCATAAGCAGGCAGGTCTCCTCATCCTGCATCTATTTCAGGCATGTTCAGAGGAGTTATTATGGCATGTGCTGAAACTTGAAGCTGATAAGTCAGGAGAGGACTTAAACTCTGTGCCACAAAAGGGGAACCATCTTCCCTTTAAATGGATGGAGGCCCAATGGCCTCCTCAGTGCTGAAATCTTGCCCCCAGGAAACACGGACTGGGAAGCATCAAAGCAGAGAGGACGAGTTGTTCCTTAATCAAAATATTGTGAAACTGTGGTTGTGCCAGTGGTTTTCTGCTCGGGGTTTGTAGATACGTAGGATGATTGGGGAGCTTCAAAGAAAGATGTCAACCAAATGTTTTCCCGGGTCACATGCACGGCAGAAGGAAATGTGCTTCCTAAAGGTCCTACCGGCAGATGAATCTCTTTCTGCAGTCATTAAAGCAGTAAAGTCATCCCCCACCCCCCTCCCTACACACACATGAAAGATGAGGGGATTTGCATCCCAGACAAAACCAGATTTGGGATCTGGACATTTCCCTTCGAAGGAGCAGCACGTGGATCTTGCAGTGGGTGTGTTGGGGGAAAGCATAGCCAGGACCTGGTTGTGTTGGGCAGATTTTCATCTGCTGCTGTGCTGCTGTGCCCAACACCTGCTGGCATCCCTGTGCAGGGACCCCACCGCAGAGACAGGCCAGCCCTGGGACACAGGGCCACTCCTGGCCACTGCTTTGCTGCCTCTTCCCACACAAGTGCTGGAAAATCGATGGAAGAAAGGTTTGGCTGGAACTGTCTCCAAAAACCCGCATTTACTGTGTGGAAGAACATTTCCTGACCTGTCCCTGCTCCACAGAATTCCCTGTATGAATCACATCACTGTGGCCTTTCTTTGGGATGCTCCAGAGTGCCTGAGCAGAGGATGCTTCCTGCTGATAAAGGCGGGAGGATTTCCATGTGCTAGCATTGCTCCCTGCTGCTCCCTGGGCACAGCCTCTCCCACAGGACATCATCCTGGACAGCTGCCTTCTTCACTGCTCCATCATCCATCTACGTTCCTCAAGAGGAAAAATTCATTTGGGAATGGTGAGGCTGACAGAAGCTTCCCACAGCTCTATTTCCACAGAGTTGTGCTCACCCAGCTGTACTTTCTCACCCCGAAAAACACCCAGCAAGAGGAAACGCCTTTCATGAGAGGACAGGAACATGAGGGATGATAAATGAGCTCAGCAATGAGCTAAAGGGATGATAAAAATGATGGTGGTTGTCTTTGGGCTCTCAAGTAGGGTTTGTAGTATTGATGGCATCTTGCTTTGCCTTACAAAGTAAGAGCATGATGAACATGGATTGGAGTAGGACTCCCAGTCTGTCAATTCAGGCCAAATTTTAGCTCTACTTGATGGTCCCTGGGAATGCAGAAAGCTGATTTATGAATGGCAGCAATGGGAAAATGACTTAAATTCATCCTTCTCCTCCTGATAACTCCTTCCCTCCTTGAATTTGCGGGAAGCTTGAGTCATCGTGGCATTGTGACATAGCATGAGGTTGAATTCAAGGTTACTCTTATTTTATTATTTATGCCTAACTTCTTGGAACTGCAGGCCTTTGGAGAGATATTACTTCTGCAACACAGAGCAGCGGAGCTGTGGTGGTGGTGGCGGATCTCTCCAAGATCTCACATGGACTCTTTACTCTTGTCTTGCAATTAACAGACCCGTTTCTTATTAAGTCCCACGAATGGCTAGAGGGCCTTAAAAAGTCTCTTATCACCAACTAATTCCACAATTTTTGGAAACAGAACCCCCACGTGTTTTTTCAATAAGCTCTTCTCCTTCTGACAGCGCTACATCTTTCACAAACACAGCAAGAGTAACCTCTGGACTTTGCCTGCAGCAGTGAAGTATGAAATTTTGAATTCCATGGGTCACTGTTTCTGCTGCAGCCAGATGTGGATAAAAGGCAAAGGGTGTTTTATTGTTGTTTTTTCAAGAAACAGAGAAAGGTTTGTACTAAGGTACACCCTCTACCCTAAAAACAAGTGGCTAACACGTGGCTTGAATGTCACCAATTGGCATTTCAAAAGATGAAACTTTTAAAAACCAAATATTTTGAATTTAAATATTCTCTCTGCAGCTAATAAAGTACACTATGACTTTGAATTGAATTTGGAAAAACATACAGGAGAGCTACAACCTTGATGCCAAGCTGTGCATCGGCTGGTGGTTTCATTAGCATCACAGGTACCAGTGAGCTGTGGTGGATACAAAAGGGAGACACTCAATGGCTGAGACCTTCCTTTAGTTCTGAACAGATTGGGTTATCCATTGGAAATAAATTAACAGATGTATCCAATCCCTGTGTGCAGTGATGGATGAGTCTATGAAAGCCTTCATTATTGGTATGCATTTTATGCAAACTCTTCTAGCGACTGAGGCGTGTTAAAAAACTGCTTAGTTTAATTTCTGTGAAGTCCCAGTGTGCCACTGATGATTTAAACCCTCTGTTTCCTGCTTGGGGAGCTGAATATTGAGCAACCAGGAATGAATATCTCACTTCTGGAATTTTATGAGGAAAGTTATCTTCGTGGTAAAATTTCGGTGGACCTTTTGGAAACACTTCCAGAGAATAGTTGAAGCTATGAAACCCATAAATAACAAACTGAGAATTTCACTGTTTATTTGTGTGTGGGGGGAAATTAATTGTATTTCTTTCTTACTACTTGATCCAGCCCTCCCTGTCTCACAGACACTGGACAATATTTGGGTTCCCAGCCGCTGTCTGAGCAGCCCAGCAGAGTGACACGATTTTGGCTTCCAGCAGTTTCCCCACTGTCTCCTGAAATGCTCTGTTACAAAACAAAAAGATAAAAATGGTGATCGCAATGCAACACAAACCAGAAATATTTGATCATCCTCCAGCTTTGATTGCTGCTGCTTTTAGCCTGGTGCTTGACAGCACGCTTGCCAGATGCACAAGTAGCAAGGTTGTGACAACCCTGAGATTTTACTGCTGTACTACACTTTTAGGATGATGTTCTCTAAAAGTTAACATCTGTAAGCCAGGGTTTTGGCAAGGGAAAATTCTGTAGAAAATCTGATTTTTCTTTGTCCTGCTGCCCAAGTTCCTCTTGTCAATAAAATCAAGAGAGGTGGAGCATCTCTTTAATGGAGATGAGCTGAGAGAGTTGGGGTTTTTCAGCTTGGAGAAGTGAAGGCTCCAGGTTGATGTTATTGCAGCCTTTCAGTACTTAAAGGGAAGAAATTTTTTAGAGGACAAATTTTTTAGCAGGGCCTGTTGTGACCAGGACAGGGAGTGATGGTTTTAAACTAAAAGAGGGTCGATTCAGAGTGGATATGAAGAAGAGAGTTTTTACAATGAGGGTGGTCAAACACTGGCACAGGTTGCCCAGGGAGGTGGTGGCTGCCCCAGCCCTGGAAACATTCAAGGCCAATTTGGACAGGGCCAGTTTGGACTGAGAGACCTGATCTAGTTAAAGGTGTCCCTGTTATTGCAGGGGGGTTGGACTAAGTGATCCCTCCCAACCCAAACTACTCTGTGATTCTCTGAAAATGGGAAGAAAAGTATTTAACTGTCTATTTGTACCTGTTGAGAGCATCCATCTTTTCTCCAAATTATGTGATTTCTTTGCTTTTACCTTTACAGAACTTTCCACCTCTGTGTGTTGCACACAGAGCTTCAGGAGCCAGACCCGACTTAGCAGGAAATATCTGGCCCCACCTTGGATGAAAATTATAGGACCATAGAGTGGTTTGGATTGGAAGGGGCTTTAAAGATCACCTAGTTCAACTCTGCCACTGTGAGCGGGGACACCTTCCACCAGAGCAGGCTGCTCAGGGCCCCACCCAGCCTGGCCTGATCACCAAAACAGCTGATGAAGGAGATGAAAGCAGAGCAGGAAAAAATGTGGGCTGTTCCAGACGGGAGCACAGGACAGGGGAGGAAGGAAAAGGATTTGGAGACAGGAGCCTTCCCCTTTTGATGGCAGGGGGAGAGAGGACCACCACAGCCATCTGAGGGGACACAGCTGGCCTCATGCATGTCCCTGCTCCCTGTGTGACAGAGGCAGGTGAAGGACTGTCACCTTTCCCTCCCTCCCCCTGAACTGTGGGGGCAGAATCACCCTTCCAGATTTACCACCTTGTGTGCTGCACAGGCTGGTCCCGCTCCAAGCAAAGCTTTCGGAGCAGCAACTGCACCACGCAGGATCACAGAAACTCAGTCTCACCCCCGGTACAGTCTAATGATCTCGATAACTGAAGCCCTTTGAGGAGCAGATATTTTCATCCCTTTCTAGTTTGCAGTTGGGACCTAGGGCAATTTTAGTTCCTGGAACTCTGGAGTTACTTCAACACCGTAAAGCCACGGAACGACTGCTCGCGTTCTCGCTCCGGCATTTGAAGTCTGCCTACGAAACAGCTGGTCTCTGATGTGCAAGATACCTGCTTCCCACTCTTTGGCTTCCAACAGCAAGAGGATGACTTATGGCCATGAACTATCCCTTAATTTAACACATCAAAACCGAGCAAAAACAAACAAAGCAGAGTGAAGAACACATGTAGACCATGAACTCACATTCTGCACCTTGCACTTTTGCCCAGAGCACATGTTTTTGCAGCTTATCTCCCTAGGCATCTGTGATGGTGCCTTCTCGTGTGTTTGTTTTCTTTGTGTGGGGATACTTGGCAAGAAACTGTTTCTCTGGGAGAAAAAGCACTTTTTGCTTCTCTCTGGCCATGGACCAAACAAAGGCCATAACTGGACACTCCACCACGAGCTTGCTGCAAAACCTGTCCTGATATATGAAGTGGTTTGCACTGATTCCAGAGGGTCTTGAGGAAGGTTATGTCCCAACTTTGTCCTTTTGAGCTACATTATCCTTCACTTAAATCAGTTTGCTGTGATTTCTCTTTCTGTGATCTTAGAAAGCCCTTCTGCAGCCCCCAAATGCAATGTAATGTCACAGCAGCTACAGAGTTTGAGTCTTGCCTCGGTCTGAAATGGGGCAAAGATGCATCCATGGGTGCAGCCTTTGGCAGCTGGGGTTTCTCCCACAGTGTGACACGCAGTGATCATCACCTCTCACTCCTAATAGACCGTAAAAGGCTAATAGGATGCTTCCAACCAAAAATGATCTATTAATTCTTATTTTTACTTCCATGAACTGCTTTTTTCTCTACTGCTTTTAAGTGAAGGGCTCCTGAGGTGCCTCATTTGTGGGTAATATCAATGCATCCCTCTTGTAAAAAAAGATTGTGCTACTTGCAGAGACAAAGCTCAGATATGCTTTAGACCAGAGATTCCCACTATGGACTCCCAAGTCCTGCTGCTGATTTTTCAGCTGGAAAGCAGACCCGATGAAGCTCAGCTTCAAGTTGACTGAAAGAGCCTATAACACTTCCTGAAAACACTTTTAACTCGTTTCTAAATTTGTACTCCTCTTTGTACTGGAATAAGAGTCATTTTAAAAAGATAGTGAGGAAAACAGTCCCAGTTTCTTCTGGCCAGCAGAAAGGCAGAGCCCTTCCTGTTGATGCCGGGTTTGTGTTACAGATGGCAGATATTGTCCCTCACCAAGCACAAGAATTCAAGTCTTCAGCTGGTCTTGCAGGGCCCCAAAACCTGCTCAGAAACTGCTTCATTGTGGGCAGGGATCTGCATGGATTTGTGGATACAAAACCACGCGCGTACAGCCAAGAGGGTGCCGCATCCAGGACATTCCCACTGCTGACAAAGAGTGAAAATACAGCCTTTCCTGTCTTCCTCGTGATGAATGCAGAATGAAAGGGTCAAATCCAAAAGCTAATGGCTGGTCAGAGATTCAGCTGGGCAAGGGTTAAGATCAAGTCTCGTGGAGTCAGGAAAGAGAAAGGCCCCAAGTGTCCTCAAAATTTCCATATGACATTTAGGTATCAATAACGGCATTGTTCGGGAGCAAGAGCTCGTTTTCTAAGGAAGGCAGCTTGCTCCTTGCAGACCACACTCCCCGTGGCTGAGGATGCCAGGCTGCTGCTTGGCAAGGAGCTTGTTAGCTCATTTAAAAAATGCCCAAGTTAAACGAGGTATAAATCAACACCATTCCACTCACATTAAGACACACCAACTTAATCCTGCCGAGGACACTGACCTGAAAATGTTTAACCACGTCAATATTTCTAGGGAAAACTTCTCCTGTGCAGAATTTCCAAAGGCTTTTGGTGGTTTTTTTGTCATTTATTTTTCGTCTAAAAATCCATTTGCCGTAATTTTTTTTTTTTTGAAGGATTATCTCTTAATCTTACCCTGTTACAAAATGTATTCATAATCCTCGTGGCAGTTACTTAGCAAGTCTTAAACCTGTCATTAAAATACCTCCTCTTGTTACTACAATCAGCAGTCTTAATCCACTGCAAGTCTCTCTTTTTTCCTTTTTTTTCCTTTTCTCACTTTGTTCCCAAATGGCTTAAACCAAGGTATGACAGGTAGCAAACAATCCCCCCTCTAATTACTTGGAAGAAACAAATAAAGGGAAGGAATACGTTTGTGTGGCAAATTCCTGAGAGTTTGGAAACTAGATGCCGTAGGAATGTGCCCTGGGAAATTTTAAACCCACTCCAAAGCTGTGGGTTTGAACAGTGGTGGATTTAGTCCCTGGAAGGCATGGATGGGGAGAGGTACTGCCAAAAGAGGGGGTGGCTGCGAGCAGTCCCAGTCCTGGGGCGAAAATGAGGAATCAAGGTCCTGTGCGGGAGGATGTGCAATGTCTGGATGCAGGAAAATACACTCTGAGCTTTACCTGGAAGTGCTCAGCAGCCTGGTGTGGCTCAGCAGTGCCTAAATCCCTCCCAGCACCAAATTCCCTGAGAAAGCCCAGGCTTGGGAGATCTGGGAATGGTTGGACACCGGTGAGTAGGAGGGCAAGCGGTGGGAAGTGAAAGGACCACATTGCTGGAGAAGTGGGTGTGAGTATCAGGGAAAGGAAGGCTGGGAGCAGGATGTTGGATTCTTGGGGAAAAAAAAAAAGCTCCTGAATTGGAGAGGAGCAGAGGAAATGCTGCAGCTCTGCGGCACACATCACTGGAAGGGGGAGGATTAAGGTGTCATTTGCTCAGTGCTTCAGCAGGATGTGGCCCTAAGCACAGGTTAAATGCATCAGGCAGATCCCACCTGCTGGAAACTCAGAGCTTGTTTCGTACCCAGCCCCATCCCAAACCTGCACCTCTTCAGGGGCGCAAAATTGCTCCCAGCCTGTGCTTCCCGTGAAGGTTTTTAGGGGAAAACCAGAGCTCGCATTCAGAGTCCCCAGAGACCCCCACGCTGTCCTGGGAGCTGCCGGGTAAACACAGCGCTGGTTTGAAGTCAGATATCGCCTGCACAGAACTCTTCTCAAGATAATTAGGCTCAACTGGGATTTTTTAAAAAGGCATTAACTCCATGAACTTTTCAATCTAAAACAATGCCACAATGACCACGCTGGGAATAAGGCATTCTGGCCCTTCTTGGGGATCATGTGTTGAAGTTGTCTTGTTAGTAGGGAGGCGTTAATGCAATAAAGGAAAGCATTGTGGCCTGGAACAGCTGGGCTTTTCTAACTGCTTGCCTAAATGTGGATGATTAATGACCAAAATGCATCCTTGCTGAATGGCATTGAGAGGCTGGAGGTATTTAATGGCATTTTCCTTTTTCCATTTTTGTAAGAGATTTCTTGCAAACAAAGCTCCATTGATGTGGGTCCATTACAGATATGCAAAGTGAATTCCGAATTATTGCCTATCTGATGGGTGATGATAATGTTACTTTGTTGTTGCATCTTTTAGGCTGCAGGATCTGAAGATGCTCAAAAAGCCGTTCAGTGCTTTTGGAGACTGGAGCTACTCAAACATTTTAATGAGATTTGTTGTCATTGTTGTTGGAAAATGCTGCTTCATCCAAACCAGAACATCTTGCAGTGAAATAGTCCCATTAATAACATTTCCATGGGAAAGTGTTCAGATTTTCTGGGGTCAATTTATAAGCAGAGAAGACTCTAAATGAGAACCCCGATCTTCTCAATCTGGAACCAGATGTTTCAATGGCAACAACAACAACAACAAAAAACTTTTCAGGGAGGCTTTTGAAAAGTTTGGTTCTTTTTCCACACCGGAATGAAAACACATTCCCAGACCTCAAAAACCTTCGTGGAAGCGCACTGCTGATCTCTGGCTGCCTCAACCAGAAACTTCATGGCCCATCAGGAAAGGGGCTGGCACATAAGTGCTTTGTTAGTCCAGCCATGCCATGGCCACCCACCCCAACCTTGGACTTGGCTGGGGATGTCACCCATCTGCTGCTGGGTCTGCGCTTCTCCCCATCTGCCCTGAACTCTCTGGCAGTGCAGAAGAGCTGCCTTGGTTTTCTTCACCTGTGGAAATGTGCAACGTGGTTCACAAAAAGCAGGAAGAGTTCTTTGGATGTGTGAGCAGCCGTCTGGGGGAGAGGCAGTGTTGTGGTACCACGAGCTGTGAAATACTGTCACCAAACAAAAGCACAGAGTAGGTTTATAACACAGTTACCAGGAGTGCATGTGAAATGCAAAGCCAAAGGCTGGACAAGTCTGTGAGGGATGTCCTAATTTCCCAGCAGTGCCCCTCAGTGTTGCTATCCAACACCATCCCACATCTGCCAGCGTGCAGGTTTGTGTGTCACCCACCAGTGCTGCACCAGCAATGGCTTGGGGACTCCTGGCTGGTAGGAGGTACCCAGCTGGGATGGGTGGGTGTATCCATGTGGGTCCCTTCAGGGTGGGACAGGCAGTTTTTAGTTTCTTGCTGCCACTGTGCGCACGATGGCAGGCTGGTGGGGAAGAAAGGACAACATTTTAACACCAGCCCTACTGGCTGACCCTTCTGTGCCCGCAAGCAACACGTGTGAATGACAATTTCCTTCACCTAAAGGCACTGCTGCAGCCAGGCAAGGTATATCTTGCATTTATCCAAGGCACTTAAAGGCAATTTTTTTTCCCCCTCAGCCAGCGTGTTGGCTTTTATCATTCAACAGGCCATGGAATTGTTTTCCCTAACATCCCCTTAAGAAGGATGTATTTTTCAAAATACTGCCATTCCCTTCTCTAAAACAGGTTTTGATGTGGCTACTTCAAATCAAAACCATGAGCTTTCCTCTCCTCGCGCCCACCAACTTAAAACCTGCCCCCAATGCCAGTGGTTCAGAACTATCTAAATAAAGCAGTTGCTTTAAGGAGTGTTTGCTTTTCCTCTCAGGCTCCTTCTCCTGACGCTATATTGTTTGTGGAAAAAGAGTTCTCTGGGTGGGTCACTGAGCTGTCGTGGTTAAGAAGCTGTATTTGAAGTCTGGTTCAGTGTAGAAGAAAAACATGTCAAAACAGCCTTGAAAGTACAGCTCCCTTTTTTTCCCTCCTCCGTGTCAGGATGTTACCTTTTTCCCTTCCGTGTAGCAGCTCTTTCCCATGAAAAACAGCTTCTTGAGGACATTTGCTGGGTGGCTCCAAAATGCAGTGAAAATAACAGTCTTTTCATACCAGCAAAACAAATTGCTTCTGGAATAAGGCCATGCCTATACGGCTCTGCATTTTAACTTTGCTTGAACGCTTACTCCTGAATATCTCTAAATCAGGGAAACATGCTTAATTATTCCTGAGTAATTTTGCCTGCTGGACTGCAATTCCTCAAATAGATGCTATGTGGGATTTTCCTGATGATGTTGTTCTTTTCGTTTGAAAGGATGCCAAGGAGCAGGTTTCCCTCTTCCATCTTCCCCCTCTGCCTTTTGACTTTAAAGCAGATTCTTGGTGCTCCTTAAATAAACACTCCTCCGAGAAACTTTTTCACGGAGTGGCATGAGTGCCGTGAGCCCAAAAAGGGCATTAATGCATTTTTCTTCTGGTGGCTTTGGAATGACGTGCATCTAATGTGGATGTGTGTTGCCTCGGAGAATGCTCTGTTTTCTATTCCTGCGTTTGATTCTCTGCAGCTGGGAAGCCACGTTTCACAGGTGGTTGGGAAGCTTATTAGATTATTCATAACTGGGTTTATTTCTTTTTTTTCCCCCCCTTTTTTTTTCCTCTAAGCAATTAAAAACATGTGTCGAAGGAGGCCTGAGATGATTAGAAGCACTCTAACATCTCTTTCCCATTTACCTTTTGCTGTTTTCACTTGGGTTACACAGAGCCTAGTGCTGGTACCCACAGACATGGCTCTAAAGGAGAGAGGAGTGAGTGTTTTCCCTGTTAGAAACAATTAAAATAAAATAAAAAATATTTGCTGCTGGTTTATCAGAGATTCCTGAGTGGGAAAACTCCGTTGTTTTTCTGGGAATGAGCAGCACTCACAGCCATAATTATCATAATGATGATGAATGTTTTCAGGCGTTTTTTCTGCTGGTGACCACAGAGCAGTGACAGACTCTGGGCAAGCAGCAGTTCATCTCAAGATGAATTCCCAATCTATAGCAGTCTCAAAAGAGCCACATACACCAGGAAGGGGAAAAGTACACAAAGAGTCACTGGTGGGGAGAATTGAGCCAGGAGAGAATTTGTTACTACACGAACCCCTGTCTGACTCTCAGTGTGGATGAGGAGGCTTTGCAGTGTTCCATCAGGATGGTCCATGTGTGAGCCAGGCAGCAGCTTGGCGTCCCCTCCAGAGGAGGACTCTGGTAGCTCTCATGTGGCCTGTTCAGCTCCTGGTTCCCAGAGGAGCCCAGGCTGACTTTTCAGAGGTGTTGAGCTTTGACTGGCTCGGGCTCAGGCTGTGCTTGTGAATAGTCAGACCCCAAAATGCTGAGAAGATTTTCAGGGAGGAGCTTCAAGAAAAGGAAATGAATTCAGTGTTGTACATTGTCTTTTTAAAGGATTCGTGTTTTTTTAAAAAAGGCAGAATTAATATTTGGTTGAAACTGCTGGATTCTCAAAAGGATTCACACATGTAGTGGAAGGAAAAGGGGTAAAAAGATCAATATCAGAAGCAGCAGTGTTGCAAACAGAGATCATAAAATCGTGGAATCATACAATGGTTTGGGTGGGAAGGGACATTAAAGTTCATCCAGTTCCACCCCCTGCCATGGGCAGGGACACCTTCCACTGGACCAGGTTGCTCCAAGCCCTGTCCAGCCTGGCCTCGGACACTCCCAGGGATGGGGTATCCTTGGGGAGATCGGAGAGGTGCCCAGCATACTTGTGGGCTGTGGTGGTGGGACAGAAACATCTCCTCACATGTCTAAACATCTCCTCACCTGCCTCAAGATGAGCCACTCACCAGTTATTCACCCTTCTCCAGAGCATGTCCCATCCCTGGAGTTGTTCCCACCAAAACCTGTCAGGCAGAAAGTCTTTGTCTTCCTCTTCCTCACTATGTTTAAGTGACAACTACATCTCCCGCAGTGCAGCCGCCTGTTTTTACCATCAGCCAGTAACTCCCTTCTCTCCTCCGACTCCTCTGCTGCTAGGTAATTCAGAATACTGAAAAGTTTCCTTTTAAAATGCTCCTGGCTTATTTGTACCCTTCATGCATCAGGATTTTCTGCATTATCTCCTTCTCTGCCTCCGAGTCTTTTCTTATACACAGGAAACAAGAACAGGACAGCAAAGTTTGCATGAAATATCCATTCTTGTGTGGGAGAAAACGCAGACAGCTGAGTCAGGCCATGCTCACAAACAGTCCAAACACTGCAAAATATCCACCCCCACCACTCCTCCAGCTGCAGGTTTTCCCAATCCAACCATCCACCACCACTCGTTTGTACACTCAGCCTCTCTGGAAATCATTGCCCACCCTGAGGAGCAGCTCATTGGAAATATCGGGGTGCAAAGGACTTTACAAACAGCTTGGGCAGTGGTGGGTGTCGGAGGCTGAGCATGGATTTACACCTATCCTCACCCTAACTGGAGCTGGAGTTGTGGAATGTGCTGCCTGCACGGAAAATGTCCCTGGCAGCAGCCTGCTGTCATGTTCAGTGGCACATCCGCGCTGCCATCAGCTGTGCTCCTCGGTGACCTTTCCCTCACAGACGGAAATGAACTTCTTCTTCTCCTCTTCATCCTGACATCTGCCAGCAATCTGAGGCTGCTCCATCCTGCACAGCTCGGTTTCCTAATGTTTTGGTGAGGAAAGGTCACGTGGGATGAGCATAATAATATTTTCCAGTTAACCCACAGGTCTCACCTCTGGTTCTGATCACCTCTTGGTGTGGAAATCAACAGCATGTCTATGGTATCTGATCAGAGGAGAAGCCAGATCCACTCAGATTTTATTTTTTTCCCCCCAAAGACAATTCAAACTTGCCTAAATTCCTACTCTTCAAGAAGAGGAGTTAGTGGGAAGCCTTCATTCAGTAGCCATGGAAACACCCAAAGAAAAGAAGCAACCTAACAGCTGTCTTACATGGAAGTAACAGAACAAACCTGGCCTCCATCAGGGGAATCTGGAGTCATTCTGGAATTTTGTCATGCAAAATACCAGCTCTTCTTACCCCAGAAGACACCCACTTTCCTGTCCAGAGGTCTGTTCCTCTCAGGCACTTTCCAGCTTTTCCACTTGCAGGTTTTGTCCTCCGAGACATTTCCTGGAGGGCGAGGAGAGCTGCAGTGCTGCTCACAGCAGCACCGATGTCCTGTGCAGCCTGTGGAGGTCACCAGCAATGTCACTCCTGAGAACATGCTTTTCCAGCTTAATCAAGGCCAGATTCCCTGGGAGGGCTGTGCTCCAGGAGACAACGCTTCCTGTCGCATCCGTTCAGGGAGCGCCGCCTGATACTGCACAGCCCCGGCCGGGACTGCCCCCAGTAATGATGTTCCTCCGATTAACCTCAGTGAGATCCGGCCTTGTTCAGCTCAGAGTGGTTCTGAAAATCCCATCTGCCTCATTTTCTTGGTCCACGGGATCCCCCAGGATGATATCACTTCCTCTGCCTGCAGCAGAGGTGGAAATGTCCTGCTGCTTGCTGGTGTTCCTGTAGGCTCGCTCAGCAGCACCAGGAGGCACAAATAAATAAGAGTGTACAGCACCAGCTGAAGTTTAGTGGAGCTAAGATTGGGGGGTTAGTTGCCTAAAGAAAGGAGAGAGAAGTTGGGTTTTTGGGATGGCTGGATTCCACGGTGCAGAGAGAAATCCCCATCCTACCAAGAGCTGTCCCAGGGCTTATCTCCTTTCCTCCACTTCTTTATTAATGCCAGGCCCTGATGAGCTGAGCTGCCAGCGATGCCTGTGCTTCCCTGCTCAGATTGCTTTCACAAATGCTGTGACCTCTTCTTTCTCTGGTTACTCTGCAAATATCATTTTATACCAGGATGTTTTCCAGTCTGCCCAGCTGCACCAAAGTGACGACTTCTGGAGCAAGAAGTCAGTCCAAGGTGTTGATGCAGCCTAACCGGAGCTGCAGGGAGCTCTCAGACTACACACTTTTCTTACATTTCTCTCCTAGATCACTCCTTTTTCTGCAGCTTGAACTCTCTATTTTTCCCATGTGGAATCTACCTGGGCATGTCCTTGGGCTCAGCAAAGCCCCCTCTCGCTTCAGAGCTGGGAAAAGATGCTTTCCTACTAAACCTAAAAAGAGTAGTTTGTGGAAGAAACTGCAGAAAAACAGCTTTTTGTTCCCCCCTCCTCCTTCTCCCATCCTCCCCATGGGTGCTGCTGTTCACCCAGATTTTCCCAAGCACTTTCTCTGCTTTATTTTCATGGAGCCAAGGAAGCAGCTGGCTCTTTGGGATTTACATGCCTTTGAGGTAAAGGCAGAGCAGCTTTGAGAGCTGACTCCTCCTCTCTGCTGTCTGCTTTGTGGCTGGGACTACAAACCATGGGAGAGGGATTTTACCCAAACTTTGCAGCCTTTTTACATTGCTCTGTGAGCTGACACCCTTCCTTTGAAACAGGGAACACGACAAGCATTTCTTGCCCAATGTCTTGAGTCTTAATCCAATTTTTGCAAGGGATTAAAGAATCTTGTGGGCAGGTGCTTTTTCTTTTTATTCCTCCCCTCACCCATTTTGCTGCTGTGCTTGGACAAATAATTTCTGCAGGGTAGGAAGTGCAGCCAAAGCAAGTAGTTTACTGTCTTTTCTCAGTAAAACAATCATAAAAATTATCAGCATCAGATTTATTTTGACACGAAATTAAAACTATGTTCGGACACAACGGAAAAATATCACAAATAAAAAATGCACCAAGAGCCTGGCTCCAAAGTGGCTGGTTCCTTCCTGAGTTACTTATGCAGTGAAATTGTGATTTCAGGGGGAATATAAAGGCAAAGCTGGTGTTAAATCTGGAAGTGGTTTGCACCCAAGCTTTGCCTGGTGGTCTCATCAATTTTGTTTGATCGATTCGTCCCTTGTTGTCCTTGTGGGGCTGAATGCAAAATGGAGCAACAGAGGGGTTTTGTTTTGATACCATATCAGGTTATTCCTGAGGGATTCCTACAAGGGGAGAGGAAGGATGTTATTCCCTGCTAATCCGGGCTGTTTACAGGGTGCAGGCTGGAACATCTCAGGATTTGCCTTTGCAGGTCCCCGCAGTGAGTGTGGCTCTCGCACAGCCAGAGGCACGGGTCAGTCAGCTCCTGAGACACCGAGATTTCCCTCTTGCATTGAAATTCAAGAATGAGAAGTGCAGCTCAGAGCCTCCCTAGGAGACCTCAGTGGGTTTTGGCCTCCTGTAGGAGGAGTAATGGGATTCCTCTTTGGATACATATCCTCCTGCGACCGAACAACAGAGCGTGTTCTTAAAAGGACTTTGCAACAAGAAAATTACCAAGACGTGGCCAAATCTGAGCTGGCATGAAATATGGAGGCACCGAGTGGCCTCTTTTTTCCCAGCCCTCTGGGGTTTTTTTCCCATTTGGTCTGTAGGTGATGCCATTACAAGGAAAGATTGGGATTTTCCCTGTCACCAGACACCCTGATCCCTCAGGGCAGACACCGGATCATGTCTGCACACACTGCCAGCACTCCAGAGAAGCCCATCTGCAGATCTCAAAAAGCCTGAAGTTATGTCTTTGCTGACTTCAGATAATCATGTAAAGCTTTGTCCACGTCCCAAGGACAGATAATAAACAGAGAAATTCAGATAAACTGGAGGCAAAACATCACCTCAAACTCCCGTTTGTTAATGTAAGTAAAGATGACAATTTTTAATGTCATTACATTTCAGTCAAGTCCCTGCATGGCATTAAGGACCACTGCAGGGTTTTTAATACCTTAAAGCAATCTGGTAAGGTAATTTCATTTCTTCCCAGCTACACTTGTAATTAAAACACTCTCTTCCATTGTGGAAAAGACCATGAAACATGTACTCATCTTCCCCAATAAAAGCCTTTATGGGGCTGAAGGGGGATAGTAATGTTTGCCAGTACTCACCAAAGCTAGAATTTCATATGAAATTTTAATTCATCATCTATTTTTAACCTGGAAACCTGATCTGGGTAGGATGGTGTTTGTATATCATGTATCACACACACACACATCTCCTGCCAGGGATTATTTTGCACTTGGCAATGTGTTCCATCCACACATTGACATATTAATATACTTATTTATGGGATTAATAGGATGAACTCCTGCCAAGAGCAGAGTGCACTGCATGGTGGATCAGCACGTTCTGCTGCTGTCCAAGTGCTCCTGCCCTGTCCCTCCACCTGGGATGGGACAGGGCAGGAGCTCCTCTCCTCTCCTCTCCTCTCCTCTCCTCTCCCCATGACTGCTTGCTCACTGCTCCATCAGCACAGATTTATTTCCATGCTCGATTTGTAAGAATAAAAGAGCCAGATAAGAAATATGTTTTTAATAGTAGTGTCACCAATGAATGCTGAGCATCTCGATATCAGCCATTAAGTAAAAGCAGGGGAGGAATGAGCATCATTTGTCTGTTGCCAGCTTCTCTCAACTGGCTTTCATTTAGAGGAGAAAAAAAAAAATCCCCAATCATTTCTATCCAGGTAATAGTGAAATATATTCTTTGTCAGCAACAGGTCAAAATGCAGAGATATGTTATTCACAGCAAGCTGACTTCACATTTTCTAACCTAAATGCTGGATTGCTTTCCTCAATTATTCACATATGTTTTCTGGTTTAATAATAACCCACATGCTGTCCCCTAAAGAAAACTACAGACTTCATGATGTTCAGCTAGAATCCATAGGTCTGCTCAGCCATTTCTTGTTCCAGAAGCTGAACCAGCCAGTCCCAGAGGTGAAATTAAGAGAGGTGCCAGCGTAAAGTGCATCCTGTTAAAATATAAAAATATGCAATTTACCCACCAAAGAGATTGCAAGTAAGGAAAGTTTTAATGATACAGTGACTTAAATAAGAGGCAAAACAAGCCTGATGGTCACACTGGAATTGCCAGCCCATGTGTTCTCTGCTCCAGGCCTCCTGCAAAGCAAATTTATTTTCTACCCACATAGATCTGGATGCTTTTCAATCTGCTCAGCTGATGCATTTTCTTACCCCTGGAAGTCTGCAGGGCTGCAAGGCTTCATTCACCTTGGAGCTGCAAAGGCAGAGCTAACAGAGCAGGTGTGAGCTGGCCTTGTGCAATGCCTGCTTGCACACTGCTTTGGAGCTACATGTAAGCCACGATCAGGGCCATGGGCAGGTTCTACAGCTGGTGCTTCATGAAGAAATTATGGTCTGTTACCTCATAAGGATGCTGAGGGTGGGGTTCACCTAGAAAAATAGGTGGCAGTGAGCATGGCTGGAGCTCGATAAGGAGCAATTTGTGCAGCCAGGGATGTCCCAGGCAAGAAATGAGAGGACGAAACAGTCACAGTCAGAAAGTCCCACTCCTGAAATCTGCTCATGTAGTCATTCATAGAATCAGAGAATGGTTTGGGTTGGAAGGAACCTTAAAGATCATCCAGGTCCAAGTAGAGACACTTTCCACTATTCCAGGCTGCTCCAAGCCCCATCCAGCCTGGCCTTGGACGCTTCCAGGGATCCAGGGGCAGCCACAGCTTCTCTGGGCACCCTGTGCCAGGGCCTCACCACCCTCACAGGGAAGAATTTCTTCCTAATATCCATCCTAACCCCATTCTGCTCCAGTTTAAAGCCATTCCTCCTTATCTCAGCACTACCTTCCAGTCTCATTCTCCATCTCTGCGGCAGCAGGGAGGTGCCAGATCAGGAAAACATCACCAGGGTGGGTGAAGCTGTGCTCATCACTGTTCCAAATCCCCTTGTCAGGTGTTGGATGGGAGAACTGGGTTGTTCACCAGTGGGGGTTTCAGTTTCCAGCAGAAAAAAAACAAACGTTCTGAGAACACAGATGGTGTTGACATAACCAGACCCCATGTTCTCCCTGGAAAAAAGTTTAGTGGGAGATCTTTGACCAGCACCACAGACACTTTCAACCCAGAGAGCTCAGTGATCCCCCCAAAGATGAAAGACTGAGGAGTTTCAGATTCCCTTCCTGCCATGCATCAGCTCTGGGTGATGCCTCAGCAGTCTGGCATTAAACAATGCCCCGCGTTCCTGAAGAGATCACTTTCAAGTGTAGTGCACTAAAACCTCATATGATTTCCATATGTCCTGCTGCCTGAACACTTTGCAACTGGTTCACGATGAAAAAAAAAACCTTATAAACACATTACCTTGACAGGAACAATTCTTGGGGTAACAGGAGATACGACAGCAGAGACTTTGAAAGGAGATCGCTATTATCCAGTAGCGCTTTTCTCTGTAGCCTGTGAAATTTATGTCAGTGAGTCACATCCTTTCAAAGCAAAGAAAGAAAAGTGCCCTGCTGGACAGGTGAGCCCCTCCCCAAGCCTCTCCATGACTACTGAGCTCCAGAGCTGCTCACAGCACTGCCAGCAAGGCTATTAGCTGAACAAGCCACAGATCCAGATGCCTTGGCTGGGACAGAAAATTATCCAAGCCTCCACATATGGAGTTTGCTGCAGCTGTAGCCACAAGTGCTGACTCCTTTGCTGGAGGACACAGAGGGGCCAGATGGAGAGAAAAGCAGTTCTGCCACCGCTGCCCCCAAACCCGGATGGTTTGAGGCAGAGAGTGGTGGAACAGCCCTCCTGCTTCTGACAGCACAAAACCATCCTTAAAAACATGGCTCAGGAGGGGACGTGGCTCTTTTGAGCACCAAGTGCTGTGCACAGCATGCAAAAGCCTCAAGGTCTGCCAGTCTGGGCCTCCCCAGCATTCCCTACGAGGCTGGAAGTTGGTTTTTGTTAAGCCTTGGACATCTCAGTCCTCTGTGCTGATTTTGGATGGTTCTACCTGTCTGCCTCCTAATGCTTTACAGGTTTGTTTAACCCCTCCCCAACTCCTTCCCCACTTTATTTTTACAAGAAAAGAAGCAAATGTTCCTCTCTGCACCAGACTTCGAATACAAGAGATGCTCAATCTCTCCAGAGCAAGATTTTTCAGGTGCTACTTCTGCACTGCCCAATCTGAAATTATCCACAAATAGGGGTCCTAGCGTTAGGAATAATTGCAACAACAGCTTGACAGAGTTAGCCTGGAAATCCCATACTCCCAACCTAGCAAGGTGGCATCTGGATGATCCAAATACTGATGTAGATGGAGGACTTCAAAATTCATAGCAGAAGGGAAATAACAAACCTTTGACCCTAGCCACTGATGCAGAGAATTTCTCCAGGTACACCGATGGAAGCAGCTCTCAAACATGGACATCCCATGCCCTGCCTTGCGGGGTTTAGAATTGCCCTGGGACAGGTCACAGGAGCCCAGCTGGCCCCTGCAGATCTCTTGGATTCCCACACAGAAGTTTTGGGTTAAGTTAGCGGATCCATGAGCAGAGCCCTCCTTTATGTCTCCTTCCTGTGAAGCGCATCCCTGCTTTTAACTGGGAGCTGGAAGGACAGCTAATGTTAGCAGGGGAATAATGTCGTGTTAACTGCTGGAAGCCCCTGGGAGAAGCCGGTCAGATGAACCTGTTTTCAGTGCGAAGGCTGGTTCAGCTCTTTGTGAATTTGCAGTAAATCAGCACTTCGTAATAAGGACAAATGTTTCATTCTCACTTAAAAATTACCACGGTCAGAGCCTTGTAATGTGCAGTTTTCATGCAGGGGTTACATGACGGGAACTTAAATCCGTCCCATTTTCATCTGTAATTTAAAACGTGTCATTTTGATCGATGAATTAGTAAAGGAACCCAGGATAATTTCGAAACTACCAGCTTAGTAAAGTTGCCTGACCTTGCACATAACCTTTCCAGTTTAGAAGGTTTTAATAGCTTAACTATTAGCTAATCTCCTGGGAAACGTTTTCCCTGGGCAAAACTAGCATGGAAATACTACACCAGTAACAAGGTTTCCATCTTTCTTCTATCTTGATCATTTTAATTAATTGCCAAGCAGTAAAAACATAAGATTGGGAGGCAGGGGGTAAAAATCCTTGCAGGGGGAGGGCAGGAGTTAACTGTAGGCTGTTTCTAGCCTTTACCTGCCTTTTTTTTTTTGCATAGATTCATTAGGTGCTGAAATATATTAGCAATTGTTAAGGCATAACTGCTGCTTGATTGCTTGACACTCTGGGCTGAAAGCTGTGAAATAGATCACTTTGTAATGGAAAAAAGCTGCTCTTGCTTATAATGAATAAACATTAAAACCCAGAATGGCTTGCAGGGCACCTCAACGAGCCCCCGAGAGCTTTTGTGCTGCAGTTGTGATGTAGTTGCTTCCTAGGGTTTGTGGGTTATTTCTTCTTGAGGAGGGGCAGTGGTTTCTCCGAGGGCAATAAAGGACTGCAAACACGGGATTTGTTACGGGGAAAAAACGGGGTCGTGTAGAAGCGAAGGGGATAGGGTGGAAATTCGTGGCTCAGGTGGAAAATGGACTAGAATATTGTATAAACCATCGGCATCCTGGTGAGTTTATTTTCCCTTTTATCTAATGGCCCTCTAACACAAGCCCTGTGTTGGATTGAGGAGAGGATCTCCCTGTGGTTTTACCTGGCTGATAAAAGGGGTTCTCATTTTATTTCACCTGTGTTTTGCACTGTGATTTTCGATGCTGTCTGGGGGGGAAAAAAAAAAATAAAAGGAAACTCTGTTTTTTAAGCTAGCAGCACGTGACTTTTTGACTTCTGTAGCTCTCCAGCAGCACAGCTCCAGGTACAGCTGGTGTCAGTTCTCCTCCCAGTAAGGATAAGGACAGGGACATCACTGTGCCCAGCACCCAGGGGGTGTTTGCTGTGCTTCAGGTCACTGCTGTTTCACCTTCCAAACCCCATTAACTATTACTGTTCCAGTCACAGGAAACCAGGGGCAAGCAACTGAAATGAAAGGTCCTTTCAAACCACAAATATGAATGTTTCCATTTTAAAGAGAGGCGCTTTTTTTCTTTCTTTTTTTCTTTCTTTTTTTCTTTCTTTTTTTCTTTCTTTTTTTCTTTTTCTTTTTTTCTTTCTTTTTTTCTTTTTATGTGTTGGTGAAGAGCTTATTAAGACTTACACTTGTCTGCAAACATTCTGCATCTTTAGGTGGGACAAAGATCACCCACCATGCAGGTGAAGGCACATTTTAGGGAAGGAATAACAAGGCTCCTGCATGAAGACAGTGTTTTGGTGCAAGGGAATGGACCATGGGGGTTTCCCTCAGGCCAGGTTTATTTTGCAGGCCTTCCTTTCAAGCTTTTTTGCTACACAAGTGAAGATAAATCCCCATCTCAGCATGGTGACACCACCAGCACCTGCTCTGGCACCGCCAGTTCCAGGCTGTTGATCTCCAAACCTCTCGTTCTCTGCCAAGAGGTGGGAGGGACTGAGCACAGGGTCCTGCCCCGAGGCAGTGAAAATGAGCTTGGTCCTTGCTCAGCTGGGAGGTGACCTCTGAACCAGCACTTCAGCCACTGCAGCACAGAAATGAGACTTCAGCCTGGAAGGCCCTGGGCTGCAACAGATGATCTGCTATTTCATCTTGAGCAGGAGGAGCGTTGGCACATGGCTTTTAGAGCTAATCACTCACGTTCTTTGAGGAGAGCAGGAATTTCCCTCCCTCCCCCTCCAGCACCCTGGGACTTTATTGTGTGTCTGGATCATTTCAGGCTGATCCTTCCTTAACATTTTCCATTTATTTCCCCCAGGTTCAAACTTCTGGAGCTCTCTGGCACGTGTGATGGAGGTTCTTTGCTCGAGCCCATTGAACCCAACCCTTCCCTGCTGCAGGTCCCTGTTATCCCCCTCCATCAGCCACCTACGGTGTTTTTCATCCTTCTGGGATCTCCCCAGCGAACCCTGTGTGTCTCACACCAAAAATGCTGTCTTTTTGCCAGTTTCACTGCCATCACTCATCCCTGATGATGCACAGGTGGCAGTCCAAGGAAGAGGCGAGAAGCAGCAGCACTCTCCTGTTTCCTTTCTCTCCTGTCAAGTCTGTAGGGAAAGCCTGAGGCTACAAACAAATTAGAGAAGGGAAACTCCATTTTTTTTTTCATGCCCTGAGGCTCCTAAATATTTGTTGTTTGCTCAGTCCAGTTCTGCTCTACTGAACAAGGACTCCCTGCAGGGACTGGAGTGCAGGGTAGCAACACACAGAGCCGTGCCAGGAGAAAACGGCAAAGCCAGAGCTAGCTGAGAGAGACTGACATTCCAACCAAGAGCTCTTGGGATTAAACTGGGGGCAGTCATTGGTAATGTGCCCAAACTGCCTCCAAAACTGCCATGGGAGCAGTGGTGAACAGGGCAAGCCCCATGGCTGCTCCAGCCTTCCTCCTGCCCCATTAGGTCGACAGCAGCTGAGGGGTCTCTGCAGGGCTGCTGGTCACCCCCTCCACTCATCAGGGGTCCAGGAGGGGGGACCAGACCCTAAACTGGTTCCTCCCCAGCAGGTGTTGATGGCAGGCTCATGCCAGCCCACAGAGGGCCGGATGAAGCCTTGTGAGGGAAGTGCTGGTGCTGGTGTAGCCTCCTGCTCTTGCTAGCTGGGAGGTCGGATGTGGTTATTGTTCCAGATACATCCAGAGATGCTCAGCGTGGCAGAAAACAGAAGAAATGAACCTGCTGTGCCTGTCCAGAGTCCCACCGTGGTGCATCTCCAGCGTGGTGGCTGTCACCTCCTTCTCTAACCCACCACCTTCAGGGTGATCCTGCACTTCTGTCCATGGGTTATCCCTGGACCATTCAAGTTCCATTCACAATCCAAACACTGGATGCACACACAGAGCTTTCCTGGAGGTCCCTGAGCTAACGGGACTGTACCTGTCCTCAGAGCAAACTGCCCTGCAACCCACAGAAAAGTCATTTAATGCAAGTGCTGGACTGTAAAGCTCCTGTTCGGGACATTGCAACTGCAGAACAGAATTCATGGCCTCTCGCACAGGACTGTGCTCAAAGTAAATAATATTATTTCAGAAAACAAGATTCATTTTGCAGCCTGAGACCAACTGCAACAGGATACGAAGCAGGGGGAAAAAAAGTAAAAATGCCTTGCCCCCGGGGCTATTTATTATTTATACACCACTGTGCCTAGATAAACTCCTCCTTGAGAGAGTAGGACGAAAATAATTCTGCAATGTGGAAACAAACTACCTATTTAAAGTGATTTTATGCCTGAATGGCCTCATTATAAAAACAGCCTGCATGCAATAACTTTTTACCTTTTTCTACAATATCCAATGAACTGCTTTTTGTCACTCTCACCAGTCTCAGTGCTTTCATGCAACCACCTTGGTGGAAAGCCTCTGTGGTTTCCTTAGAAACGTCTTCCTTCCTGGATGTTGACCCATGGTGGTTGAGGCAGCTAACACCCTGGAGAGGTCCTGTTCAAACAGGAAAGAGCAGACAGTTTAATGGCCAGCTTTGCAGCTCTGCTCCTCCGCAGTTTACAGTACTTGGGAGCTATAAGAGAAAAATATCACAACGAAGGTTTCTTTTATTTTAGGGTCAGCTCTGCATGGGCATTTTTGACAAAAGCTGAATCTGCAGCTCGCAGGCTGCAGTTGGGCATTGGTGGGGTGGACAGGGTTCACTTGCAAAGGGCTGGTGCTGGGGAGATGGCTCCCTGTGTGCAAATAGGCTTTGTCCTTCGGAAAAAAACACATCCTGTGTCCTTCTGGGTGCATTCCTAGCTCACTGGCACAAGGGGCAGTCTGAGGAGCTGTAAACAACCTCACCTTTCAAGTTTTGCAGTGAATGCCCTGTAATGCATTGCACCTTTCAACTGTTTTGCAGTGAATGCCCTGTAATGTGTGAGCAGGAACAAGAGGCCAGAGTCCAGCAGTCCTTGAGAGAGGTGGGAAAAACACTTGTCAGGCTGTGACGTTATTAAACCAGGCTTATCTTGGGCTCTGCTCGTGGCCAGACAGTCATTCCCAGGGACAGGGATCTACCTCACCTGTTGGTCACTGCCACTGGCATTACTGGAGACCTCAGGGTGCTCCTCAGGTGAAGGGACCTGGTGAGACCTTTCTAACCTGCACCTCCCACAGAATCATTCCCATCAGCAAGAGCAAGAGCTCGGGCAGGTCACGCAGGTGTCAAAGATTTTCTGCTTCCTTGCATTTTTATTCACTTCCAGGGGAATTCATGAAACCTTTCAACTATGCCACAACCTACATAATTTTTGTTTGTTTCGGTTTTGTTGGTTTTTTGGGGTTTTTTTTGTTTTGTGCTGCCTAAACAGTGATTCTCCAAGAAAGCTGGAGAGAAACTGTTTACAAGGACATGGAGTGACAGGACAGGTTTAGATTATGGATTAGGAAGAAATTCTTCCCTGTGAGGGTGGTGAGGCCCAGGCACAGGGTGCCCAGGGAAGCTGTGGCTGCCCCTGGATCCCTGGAAGTGTCCAAGGCCAGGTTGGATGGGGCTTGGAGCAACCTGGAATAGCGGGAGGTGTCCTTGCCCATGGAACAAGATGATTTTTAAGGTCCCTTCCAAGCCAGCCATTCTCTGATTCTGTGATGACATCTTCCAAGTGCTGCTTCTTCTCCAGGTTCTGCTGCCTTTACATAAAGAATGGAAAAGTCAATGACAGTTCCATTACCAGCTCTAAGCTGTGGGGCACTCCAGGGTGCACACTTCAATCTTGCTCCAATTCTTGCTCCATATGGCAGCCACAGGCTTGGGAAATCCATGGTGTGAAGCAGAGCACAATATCCCCAGGCTATTCACAGCCTGGCTCAAGCTGCCCAGGAGCTCTGTGGTGAGCATGGCACTCATCCTGTCCCACCCAAAAGAACAGAAATAACCTGTTAACTCCAGTGCAGTGCTGTGCTAATGCTGGTGCACCAGGTCAGAGAGGAAAAACCTGGAGAACTGTAATTAACAACAACAAAAATAAATTACGCAAGAGTGTTTCTCTTAAAGTTTTTAATAGCAAACGTTAGAGAGAGCAGGTTTTTCAAGCCAAACAGGAAGGAAAACAAATAAACAACTGCAGTCAGTGCATTCACAGGCTTTTAGAAATCAGGTTATCAACCAGGGACCCACAGACAGGAACTGATGAAGCAGAAATCTCCAGGGAAACAGATGAGGTTTTCAAAGAACACAAACACATAAAACCCTGAGATGTGCATTTATAAATAAGCCCAGGGAAGAGCTGGGCACACGATTCCCAGGCTGAGGGTGATGAGCTGGAAAGAGAGTCTGAAGATTTGGCCCAGACAAGTACAATCTGTAAATGGTTGGGGAGGTAACTTGGGCATGTACAAATTTTGGAGAAGTCAGACAATATAGTGGAAGTCACTGCTGCTGGTGTAGGGCAAAGGAAAGCTGAAGGAAAACTAGAACTCCATCCTCTCCAAAGGACAGTGACAGTGGTGGAAAAGATCTCCACAGGATTACACACAATGCTCAGGGCTGAAACACTGCCATGGAGTCACATCAGGAACTACAAGGCTCTTGAGGGATCTCAAGCTCTCTTTAGGATGACCTGATGTGGGCTGAGCTGTTCTTATTCCCAACGTCTCTCAACCTCCAGGCAGTTTATATTTCCCATGGCACAGTAATGGATAGGGTTAATACCTACAGGAAGGAGTTCAGTGGCCTCTTGGAGATGTGTAAATTACCAAGTGGACAGTTGGCCCAGAGAGAAAAGGCAAACAAATATTTATTAGTTGTTTCAAAGAACCACAGCCATAAAACTCTGCCATTTGACTGCAGAAGTGTTTGTGTTTTTACTGAAACGCATGCTAAAGGTGATGGCTTTATTCCTAGCTGAGGTAACCTCTGTAACCCTGTGATTTATTGCCTTCAGGTAACAGAAAAAACAACCTAGGATGTGTTTTAATGTACATTGCTCTTGCAGCGTGATAGGAAGATGCCAAGAATGAATTTGAATACCATTTTTACCTTATGAATGTGGATAAACACCTGATAGGGCAGCCTGAAGGAGATCGAGCCAGGCTCTTCTCAGTGACTTCCAGAGACAAAGCATTCCTAGCTCACAGAAATACAGAAAATTCCATTTGTATGTAAAAAAAAAAAAAAAATCTTTAGTATAGAGTGAGGGTGGTTGAACATTGGACAAGGTTTCCCAGAGAAGTTTGGGGGGGGGGACCCTTGTCTATGTATTTTCCAAATTAGCTAATTGACAATTTAAACTCAGAAAATACTTTTTTCAACATAGCAGGATATTTAGAAATATTTAGCTTCAGTAGAAACCACATGTAAAGTGAGGCACTGTCCAACAGGAGTGGAGTCATCAAAATCGAAGGATACATATAAATTATTGTATGGGCACCTTAAACATATATATGTGGATATATATTTTTATATGTGTATATATAAAACAGAGATCTATTTCCTAAATGACAGTAACTTTTAATAAGGCTCATGCTTAGCAATGAGCAGTTTGGCATTCAATTCAATTCAATTCAATTCAATTCAATTCAATTCAATTCAATTCAATGTTAATTTTTTTTCCTTGCATTTTTAAAATGTCACCAAAATGCGCTGGCCTTTGGTCAAGGTTAATTTATAGACAAAACTCAGTTTCTAAACCCACATATAGGTTGCTAGGTTGGAGCTTAGACAGAAAGGCACCGTGAAGGATAAGAAAAGGATGAAGGCACCTGGGTGTGTGCCGGAGCTGAAACCTCTGGGTTTGCCCCAGTGCATCATCAATAAGTGCTTGAAGGGATGAATGGCCTGAGCAAATGCTCAGTGTCAGAGTGTGCATAAATCTGAGCTGAGCTGCAAAAGTTATGGAGAGAATCCATTCCTGTCACCGTGTGCCATTTTCTCATTAGCCCCCCGAGACCACAGTAACCACCCCTGATCTGAGGGCTGTGGTTTAATATGGATTTATAGGAGATCATGGCATGCACACTTCGGTCCAGCCTTTGAAACAACTTGTGTTTCAGTGACCCCAGCATCCTGAGTCAGCTTGGTTAAGGAAATATGCACTGAGAGGTCATGAAAGAGGCCAGGCCCTCTGTAACTCTGGGGAGACTCCTCAGTGCCTGTGAAAAGACATCCCAGGGCTTTGCCTTCCTACCCTTTCTCTCCTATCTCCATGGATAGTACAGTCACCCTGCAAATGGGCACTGCTCTTTAAAATATGTTTGGCTTGAGGAGAATATTCTGATGATCTCCAAACACAAAAGTATGTTTGATGACAATTATTCTCTGCAAGAATTTCCCTGGTCTGCAGGGAAGCTGTTTTTTAGCTGTCTGCAGAGGGAAAAGATGTAGCAACTAACGTGTTTACAGCAGGGAAAATACATTATTTTCAGCATGTATGAGTGAATAGTAGCTAAAGTATTTCCCTGCTTATTCTTGCTAATTCACCTTTCAGGGGACTCTAAGACAAAAAAAAAAAAAGCCATCCCCAGAGGAAGACATTTCCCTGGGAAGGGAGGAATTAGCACAAATTAAAATTCTATTTGCCTAATTCACTTGGAATTCTAATTGAAATGCTTTTGCAATCTTAATTACACCACTTGTTCCCGGTTTATTGCGCAAGGTTGCTGAACCAAGTTGAAAAGGAAAAGCTGCTCTGTGACTTTCTTATGGGACACCTAAGCCTGGGTGAGCTGTTTCTGGGAAGCTTTGAGCGTGTGTCATCAGGCAGCTGGTCCCAGCCTCCTGGGGCCATGTATCCTCTGTTCCTCCTTAGGACATGTGGGTATTAACTTGGAGAAGCCCTCTATGCCCCACCAAAAGCCAAATCTCCCAGGTGCCTTCAAGGAAGATTTTACGAAATGAGAGGCAAAAGAAGGGCAGGAAGAAAAATAACTCCAGGATGAATTTAGATGAGCTGTTGTTAATGATGAAAATTCCTTTATTAATCCCTCCAGGTTTGCTGTGGTAGGAAGGGGAAAGCTGTAAAGAGAGTGAAGGGTGTTCCTGCCCATGGCAGTGGGATTTGGAAGTGGATGACCTTTAAGATCCCTTCCAACCCAAACCATTCTATCCTTCTGTAAGGGAAACACATTAAAGGGGTGAACTCCACAGTTTGTGCTAAAAGCTGTGACGCATCAGAAAAATCCCCGTGGTCTGTGCACGTTGACTCTGCTTTTATATCAAATAACTGCACTGTCACCCACAGAGCACTCTGCTTCCCAGGAGTGCCAAATCCAGAGCTGAGTTATTCAACCTGAAAGTCAGACCAGTTTTACAGGGTCTCTAATCCCCACAGATTACTCTCCTCCGTGAAGACTACTGCTCCACTGGTGCAGGAGGTGGATTTTATAGCAGCACCAAAATCCCTTCTCGTCTGTTATCTTTGCCTGGAGAATCGGACTTTTGACATAAACCTGGAAGGTAGTTCAAAGCCTTGCTGCATAAACACACATCCATTTTTTGAACTTTAGGAATAGGTAATGTAAGAGTTGAAAGGTGAAGGTTATGGCAGTTCGTGTTTATTTCACCAAGAGCCAAGAGATGGGAAACATCTGGCACTTACACACCAAGCAAGTCTTAAAAACAAAGAGACCTAGACTTTAGTCCGGCTGAGCAAGCACTGGGATAAAAGCTAATGACAGGCTGCTTATTTAAAGGGATCATAATACAGAACAGCCACGTAGGGAACCAGGGAGGATTCGGGAGGGGGAAAATGAGGGGAAAATTCAGCTTTGTATTTCCAAGTTAAGGGTCAAAGCCTGACTTCAGTTACACTGCAGTGTCAATCCTGACCTGCAGGCCTCATACAGCAAGTAGGGCCCTCCAGATTCCACTTTGTCCTGACTTCCAGTGTGAAAATATCCAAAGCAGTGCTCAGAAGTGCTGCTGGTGTGTTTCGAGTGTGACAATGTAGAAGTCCTCAGGACCAATCGTTTTTGTGAAGGTGAGAGGAGGGCTGAGCGCAGAAGTGACTTGCAGTGAGGTGAGTTGGGTTAGTGTGAAAGGCTCATTACCATCGCTGCAGCTTCCCTGGAGCAGATCTTCACCTGCTTTGCATCTTCTTGTGGAGGTTTGTCCTGAAAAAGCTGTTTTGTAGAGTGGGGCTCTATCCTTTTGAAAAATCCCAGGCTGAACTTGTTCGTTTACTGTGGTGGCTCCTCTTCAAAACACATGACCTCCAATCTCACATCTTCATTGCTCAGTCAGAATTAATTGGTCCCTTCAGCAGGATCCATTTTGCAAGCCTAGATTTACCCAGAAAATGAAGAGTGAAGACTCTTTTGCCCCTTTGCCCATTTATGGATAAACAGGATTATTTGTAGTCCCTTAAATTGCAGTTCTTTGCTGTTGGATGACCTTGGAGCTCAGGAGAGCTCCACTTTTTGCTTTTGGCAAGGTAAAGTTCCAATGCCAACCCCTCAACCACACCAAGAATTAATGTTTAACGTATCTCCAGAGTAATGAGGAAATGTGGGCTCCTCCTTCTAAGATTTTAAAGCTCACTATTGAAACCAGCATTGTCTGCATTGCAGCAAACATGCGTGAGAGTCCTCCATAAGTTGGTTTTTCAAGAGAAAAGACCTGTCACAGGCAAACAAGTGGGTATCATAAAAAACCTCTTGCTCCCACAAGATGTGATAAGGAAACAATGGTTACTGCCCTGGAAAGAGATTTCCAAGGGCAGCTACGTGACAGGAGCTCAAGTGCTAATTCTTAAGGCTGTGGTTTGCAGCCAGCTGTAAGATTTGTGGTATCACACCACCAGTGCCATGTGCCAGATGAGCAACACGCCACTAGAGCATAAAAACACTCTGATCAATGGCTCACATTTGTCAAAACAACAACAACAACCAAAAAAAACCCTTTTATAACAGCAGTTTTTTTGGTGTATCAGTATTTTTTCACTTTATGTTGGACCAGCAATCTCCTGCCTTCCCACAGCAGGAGTGCAGCTAGCACAGGAGGATAAAGCTGGTATAAATTCCATATCATGTCCCTTGGCTAATTTGACAAAACACAATCATGTGTCCATGCCTGATCCACATTAGATTTATAGTCCTGGGTGAGCTGGCAGTGCACAGATCTGGTATTAATAATCCTGGAACCACAGCCTAAATCTATTAGCTGGAAGCAGTTATATGATTCTTAATCCTATTTTGTGTCAGAGCAGATGACTGCAACCAAGATGGAGCAGAAATTACATGGTTTTGCCTGGCTAAACTTGTCCTGAGCTGAGCTTTCAGAGAGTTCAAACCACTCCAGGTACTGATCTTAAAACTGATGGTTTGGGGGTGCTTTATGGGAACTGAACCTGGAAATCCAAGAGTCCAAAGCATGAAGCTTCGTCCTGTAAGAAATAAACTTCTTTCAAATGAAAGATGTTGAAATCCCAAGCAAGAAATGTCATCTATGTTTGAGAACCCACTGCTGGAGCAGGATGAAAGCTCAAGAGTTCGACATAATTTGGAAGCACAGTAAAGATTTGGAACAGTATTTCCTTGAAAACTTCATGAGACTCGTACAGCAAAACTCCACCATAAAAACACAGCTCCCTTGCTTAGAATGATTTTCCCATTCTAAATATCTGAAAATCATAATCATGCTGTTTCCTCAGCAATTACACATTTCTTATATACTACGTTTCTTTAATAATACTAAAACTTTTTTTTTATTATTATTTAAAAAAGCTGTCCCCTGACAAGCACGTTATTAAATTACAGTTTATAGCTCTTGCAGTGGGGTAAATTATAGTTGTTTTATTAAACTATTTTAAAGACTGGAGTTTTACCAACATCTTGCTCCTATAGTTGGCCAAACCCACGAATGCTGTGAGTTGCATCTCACAGAGTCCTTCTGCACACCAGGAGGGAATTTAGGTTTGATTTTCCAAATAATGGGACACTGCAGGAAGCAAGTCCCATCCGACTCCAAACCTCTGGTGTTCAACACCCATTGTCTGTGTTGGGGTGTTGCATTTTCTCTCTCACATGCACTCAGAGGTGGTTAGATCCAAGGAGGAGCAGGCTGGGGCCTGTTAGCACCCTTATTATTTTGTAAGCTCATTCTTACTGCATTGGTTTGTTTGCTTCTTTGCAGAGGACCCTGTTTCTCCACAGCTGCTCCTCAAATGGAAGAGCTCCGTGGGCTTACCCCCCCAAAAAGCAGAAATAAAAGATTGGCAACATCCAGGCTGCATAAGTAAGCCATGGAAATGCAAATTCCCACCACTGGTCCAAAGGGCAGGATCCAGGACCCACTTTTCCTCTGGGTTATCCTCCCTGGAATTACACTGACCAGCAACATCAGTGGAAATTCGTGTTCCAGGTACTGAGCAGAACTCCTGAGCCTTGTTTGGAGGCAAGAGTTTTCTCCCTTCCACAGGCAGTCAGTAAGTGATCGCTGTGTGCTCGTGTCACTGTGTTTGCTGATGGCACTGAGAGAGCAGAGCTGCACACACCAGAGCTCCGGGGGCTGATCCCGGGGGAATTGTCCCTTGTCTCCCACTCCCAGCAGCTCCTGCATGCGGTGTTTGGCACTGGAACAGGAAATTAAGGGCTGTAGGAAAGCAACCTTTGGCCTTTAATTCACTTTTTAATAAAATCATTAAAAGAAACCCACTCCCTGCCAGACATTATGGGAAATTGCTTTAATGATACTTTGGAGCAGAACACGTTCTCTCAGCTGCATGCATGGCTTGCTCCATAGCTTTGTGTGTTTGCAGCATGAAAATGTTTTCAATTACAAAGCCAGGCTAGAAAATTTTATATGAACCAGGCCATGATAACAACCAGAGGCCAGGCTCTGTCCATTGCACATCTTACACACAGACAACTTTTATAAAGCTCTGCTAGAAAAGATCGATACGTTCGAGCCAAAGATGAGCAAGAAAAGGACAGGGAAAGCAGAGGGATTTTGTGCTGTCTCAGTCTCTCCTGGGAACAAAATGGGTGCCATTACCTGCACAAGTGATGGGCACACAGCAAAGCAGACCTGCAGTTTGTGAGAGCACAAACCCATCTGAAAGCATCAGGGTGTAGCTCTTAATCCAGCTGTTCTCTCATTGATCTTAGAGTTTGCCACTGCATTTTTGCATAGGCTCTCGTGAGGAAATTTTATGGTCTTGTTGTCCTAGAGAAGGGACAAACCTTGCTTTATAATTTTAAATTCATAAGTTACCACTTGGGCATGTACAAATCCAGTTAGGAAACTTTATTAATTGAGCTAAGCCTATGGATAGGTAGATGATTACTGAAGACACCTTTAAAATTACAGGAGAGATCTGTGCTAAAACAAATCCATTGTTTAGTTACAGCAGCAAAATTTTAAGAGACTGAATAACCTCTGTCTATTGCAAAATTTGCCCTAATGTACTTTGATTTTTTTCTGCCTTTCCCGTTGTATAAAAAAATCTTAATCAACAAACCTGGTAGTCAGTTTTCTACAATCAATAAATTCTACGTCCAAGCCACAGTAGCTTTTATGTCTGTACGTTGTAAAAGTAAATTTACATCATATGTCAAACATTACACAAGAAGAGAAAAACAAGGCTGATTTCTAGTCCTAAAAGATATATGTGTATCCATAAAATCAGCAAGCTGTGTCCTGAATACAGCTGGATGATCATACTCTGACCAAATGGCTTTTTGTCTCAGCCTGGAGATCTGTCAGGCTCAACTGTTTTCCAGAGCTGCATCTGTTTCAGGGAGCTCTGGGGAAATGCAGGACAAGCCCCTGCTTTACTACCAGTCCTGTGGGAACTCAGATTTTCCTGCTGCCTGGGCTGTGGAGCGGCCTGGGTCGTGCCAGGTTCCCAGAGGCTCCGGGATGGCAAGAATTGAGCCCAAACTGGAGCTGTGCTTCCACAGCAGAGAGCCAGGCAGCCTGATGGAGTTTGGTCACCAGAAGGAAATGAAAAAAGGAGGAAAAGACCCAGCTGTGCTAATTAATCACAGGGTGACTCCAGAGCTTTGCTTGGGAGGAGCAGATCTGATCCTGGGAAGGGGGACTGAGCAGACACGAGGGAGCAGGGAAGCCTTTGCGAGAGGCATCGATGAGAGCTCAGCACTGCTGGGCACCTTCCAGGGAAGGAAAATCCCAGCCAGAAGAAATGCAGGGAAAGGACAACCAGAAACACCAGGGAATAGGCAACCTTCTTATAAAATGAAACTCAAAACCTGTGCTACCTCTCACCCACTAAATGACCTCTGAGATGAGCACAATACCTGTCTATAAATATGCTGGAGAAAGGCGGCGGAAAGGAGGAAAACATTGCTTTGATTTAAAGACCAAATGTGGCACAAGAAGGGTGGAATGTAATCTCTGCCCATAATTACATAAGCATTCAGGGAGTTCCACTGGCTAAAGAACAATCAGCCAGGTTTAAGGGTCGTGGTTTTACCCCAATGTGTTGGAGGGAGTAAAATCTTCTTGCATTGATCATAATTTTTTCATTTTTTTCTTTTTTTCCCCTAAAAAATTAAGATATATTTCTACTCATCTTTCTAAGTCCCGAAGCTCACACCTTGGCAGCTGGGGAACACAGCAGAAAGGGAAAAGGTGGAACCAGCAGAGAAGATTTGTTCATGGGCTCTTTGTTAGTGGGAACATCCTCTGTGAAAAAACTCTGCTGCTGGAGAACACATGACATGAGTATTTCCAGAACATTTTCCACTGTTTTCCAATGGCATGACATTACTTTATTTGGGTGGGCTCCTTACTTTGGCTAGTTGTGTCCCTGTTTTTTGGCTGGAAATCTCCATGGATGAGTAGGAAAGGAATGCTACCTACTCCCACAAGTGGTGCTTTGAGCTGCAGTCTCTAACAAAGTATACCTTTCTCATGGAAGGAATTTATTAGAAAATCCCTAATGAAAATTAATATGTCTCTGAAATGAGGTCTTTATCTAATACCTCACCAGCTTCCTGGGAAGTGATGAGGTGGGAGGCAGTTGAATTTCAGGGTGGATCTGGTTAATATAAACTGCCACCTGGTGAATGCTAAAGAGTATTTTTGCCTTCACTGGGTGTGGTCTGGTTTACACTTAGGAGGAGAACAGATCCTCAGATACTCGTGTTGTACGATTAGGAGTTACAACACAAATATGAAATGAAATCACTGCATGACTTTCTTCCAGCCATGCTGCACAGAGGTTATTTTAACACAGTGGTTCCTTCCAGAGTCCCCAGGCCAGAGCAAGCTGAAATCAGGCATTCACAGTTCCTGCTAATCACCCCAGTTTCCTTGTTCATCCCAGACAAGACGAAGCCATCCTGCTTAACCTATGTTACTAACTCAGAAGCAACACTGCTTCCTTACAGGGATGGTGAAAGGTGCTGAGGGCAATGCACAAAGTGTCCAAACCCTGTGGGGATGAGTTCACAGCCCTGTCCAGAGGAGACTGGGGATGCCAGGCTGCAGCAGCTCCTTTCAGACAGCTCGTGGCATCACAGACCTGCTCCCAAGCCTGTGGACACTGCAGGACTCCCACTGGCTTTTATCAGCTCTGGCTCACATCCTTGGCATCTGGTTCATGCCTCTTTATTTATAAAGTCATGCACATCAGGAGCAGCCTCGCAGGGAAAACAGGCCAACTCATCTCCTTGCTCAGAGAAGCCATTTAGCTGTGATTGTAATCTGTGATTTCATTGCTAGCCCCTCTTTGCCTTCGCAGTTGGGCTCTCTGGGGAGGGAATTTTATTTCTTTGGCACAGCCTAAGCGTTGTGCTGAGCAAATCTCTCTGTCTCTTTATCTCATGCATACCTATATAATAAGCATGGATGTGATGAATACTAAGGACATAGGTGCTAGGGGTCTCCTTTGTATTTCTTTGGCACTATTAATAGCCTTTAAAAGTGGGAATAACTCATTTGTGCCAGCTCTGAGCTGTCTTGATACAGTCCAAGCACTGTAAGGGAGTTTTATTTTAAACAGAACATTTCTGAATAATTAATCACTCTGATAGAAGACACACATAACAATTCCAAATAACCTCTGCATGTGTTCTTAGTTGAAAGGGGCAAGTGAAAGATGGGGGAAAAATATAGTCAAAACAAGGAGCTGAGATGCAGAATCCAGCCAGGAAAGCATGGATGAGGTTCCCCCCCTCCCCTCCTCCTTACTCAAACAATTCAGAACATATTTTCCCTATAAAGTAAATGGGTAGGATGTCCAAGTGTACCTCTGACAGTATCTCAGCTGCATGTGCAGCTCTGGGGTGGAAGGATGGGGTGCTGGACAGCATCATCTGCTCTAAACCACTAAGAAAGGTCCCAAAAAAGCAAGTGCCAAGCTCTTGGCCCTGCAAACATAGATGTACAACCTGTCAGGCGGCCCAGAGCCATCTGTGTGCATAAGCTGGTGCAGCCAGTCACTTGCTTCACTTTCAGAAACCCAAACAATCATAAACACAGGCACTTTTTTTGCTTTAGCAGCTGCAGCAGAACTCACCAGGGTGGCATGGTCAAGGAGCTTGTGGGAGGCAGGAAGTTTGGTGGCTGCTCTTTATTTCAGTGGATGTTTCCCTGCACTCCAGGATTTTTTCAGTCGCAGGGTGAGTTGGTGTGTGGCACATCCTGCCAGAGGAGGCTGCAGCCCGTGAGGACACACCCTACAACATTGCTCACTGCTTTCTACTCCCTGTCCAGCTCACGTTGCTGTCCCTCCAAGCCAGTCTTGCCCTGCCTCAGCCAAGTGGTCCATCATCCTATGGGAACAGTGTTGTGGGACGGGCTCTGGATGGCAGCGAAGACATGAACTGACCCCGAGTCTTTAAACATATCAGGAACCCATAGGATGTGTTATTTTTGCTGGATTCATCTTAAGAATGAGAGCTGATTTCTGCCTCGTCCAGTTATGTCCCCATGCCCTCTCAAATCCAGCCAATCACATCTTCAGTAAATAAATGTGGAGAGAGCTTTGTTTTGCAGCCGTGTACCATCAAATTATGTGTAATGTATGAAGTAAAACAAACAAACAAACAAACAGCAATTGGAGTGGTTTGGGTGAATAATGCATTTCTCCTCTGACTCATACAGAAAGGCTTTGTCAGAGCACTCCCAGCACCAGCATCTACAAATGGCCTCAACCTTTGAAATCCTGCTGCCGGGTATGTCTAAAACACGGATGAGCTGGTGGACCTTGGGCAGCAACTTCCATGTCATGAGGTGTGAGCTCAAGGTTTGAAGGAAATTTCTCTGAGCAGGTGATGATCTCACATGGAGGGAAAGATCACAGAGATCTATCACAGTACACCTGTCCATGGCCAGATCAAGCCTTTTTTTGGAACCCAGATCCAGTCTGGGCTCCCAACAAGCCGTTGCACAGCGTGATTTGGATTATCCCTGTTCATTTCTGCTCTCACTAAGCTGCACAGAGACATGAAGAGTCCAACTGTAGCTGAACCTGTCAGAGGGAACACACAAAGATCCCAAGACACAGGAGTTTAGGCAGCACTCCCTCAGATTTTAGTAGCAATTGTGGGGTTTTATATTATAATTTTTTTCCTTAATGGTTTGGGTTGGAAGGGACCTTAAATGTCATTTAGCTCCAACCTTCCTGCCATGGGCAGGGATGCCACCAACTAGCAAAATTTGTTGATTTTCTGGTTTTTTTTTTTTAAATAAAGAACTCTTTATGATGACTTTTAATGGGAGAGGTAAATTGAGTGTCTGACTTTACAGCTTTCTTTTGGGATCTGGAAGGATTTTTTTTCCATGCTAGGAATCAGGAATTTTACTACAAATCAGTGCCAAACCCCATCCAACTCCATCTGTCACAGGGATACCATGCCTGAAACATGCTTTGTGCATCCTCAGGGCCCTCTGGACCTTAACACCCCTGGTCCCTAAGTGCTGAGAAACTGGCAAGCAAAAACTTGTTTAATGCCATGACAGCAGGGCAGCTTCTCACCACGCAGAAAACCACATGAGGTCTGTGTGGCAAGGTTATAAATCAGCCCCAGCTACACAAGTGGACAAGTTCAAGTTGAAGTTATCGAGTGTGACGGCTCGAGTGGCATCCTGTACGTCAGACCCAGGGCTGGATGACCCTTCTTTTCCTTTTGCCAAAGAGACAAATGGTGAGAACGTGTCAGGCTTTATCTCTGATCCACATTTTTAGCTGGGGACATAGGAAATTTTAAGCTGAAAATAATGTCTTTCTAGGGGCGTGTTGCAACCTTTTCCTGACGAGGTCTTTATTTTTAAAAGCGCGGGCAGTAAACAGAACAACACCCAAATGATGACAAGACTGAGCTCCGAGGATGATCTTAAGCATTTGTCATCAAAGAGATACTGAGCTGCTCGTCTCCAGAGGCCATGAATGGCTTTCCTTGCAGCAGGACAGCATAGCATGCCTTGACCTGTGCCACCACCCTGGCTGAGATAAGCCCCTTCCAGATCTTTCATCCTTGTCCCACTGGCAGAAGGTCCCTGGGGATCCCCTGTTGGAATATCAAAGTGCTGATGGCATGCCACACTCGAATTCTGCCACCATGAGCCTCCCCAGGACCGTGGTTGTGACATCTTATAGAAACCAGCATTTTGTCCGGCATCAAAATGGGTCTGTGGCTGGGTTAGAGCAACAATGTGTGCCAGAGTGCTGTAAATAGGATGCAGCCTGGTGGAAGAGGGGAATCTTCAGTCTTCATGCTCCCCTTGGACAAGCAAAGGTCTCTCACATTAAAAAAAAGCCTCTAAAAATAATGAAAATCTCCCAGTTCTTTACTTGAGAGCAGATTATGTAATGTTAGTACACACGTCTCGAGCAGAGACACGCTGCCCTTTCCCTTCGCGTTAGATAAACACCAGCTTTCCTTTTTCCTTTCTTTCTGATGGAAATCACAACTCTGAAGCTGGCTGTGTTACTCAGAGGCTGAGTTACTAACAGCTTTCACAATCCTGTTCATTAGAAGAAACCAAACAAACTTGACAGGACCATCATGTACTCAGTCACTTTTACTGAATTCTGTTTATGTTATTTTTGAAGTGGATTTAGCATTCACAAGGCTGCACCACTTGTTGAGATGAAGGCAACAAAAGCTCTTGCTGTTCACGGGGAAGGGAAAGAAGAGGTCCTTCACGCGTCCTTCAAAGCTCTCTGCCTCTCTTGTGGCTCTAGAGCCAGAAGTGCAGTCAGGTCTCACATGCAGCCATGTGAGTTCTGGAGAAATCACCAAAACCATGCCCAGAATATTGGCTGATCCCAAGAAAGTGACTGGGAAGGTCAATGCCATTGACTGACTCCACAAAAAAAAGGTTGACAGCCTTGTGGTGGTGACTGCCATCACTGCCAATCTGGAGTCAGCTCATCTGAGCACTTCTTCCTGCAGTGGGAATTTGACCAGCGGCTTTAGTGGTCCAGCCTTTATAGGGGGAAAAAAGACAGCCGAAAGCCTTACAGCCACCCAGCTTAGAGCCTGTATCAACAGCAAACACGGGGAGTTGTGTTAGGTTTCCTATCTGCAACTGGACCTACCACAGCGGCTCATGACAGCCATGTGCCGCATCTCATCTCCGGGTTATCCTCCACAAAGCCGCTGGGATTTCATCCAGAGAAATTCTGTACAGGGTGGTGAGTGGTAGCAGTAGCATTCTGTAAAATGTTTCATTTCACACAATTAACTTCTGAGTGAGTATGCGAGAGAATTCCCATTTGTCTACTGTGCAGTAAAGCTAATTCATTTCCCCTGACAATATTGCACTTTCAAGCTGGAAATCTCCCTTTTAAAAGAAAAGCTGCCTGATCAACCAGGCCCGTGGTGAAGCACCACTTATTGTTCCTTGGTTGGAAGAGACTTTGTGCCATGTACAGATAAAAACGTGATCATTAACCCTCGTTCCTCCACTGAACATCTCACCAGTCCTGCAAACAGCACTCCAATTCCAATAAGGAAGGAAAATATCAATGCAGAATTTTTTGGTCATCAGGCAGCATACTGTGGCTGGAATTTTCCAGCGAGCTCAGTGTCTTTAGCAGTGGCCAAACACTTGCAAGAAGCTCTTCATAGTCCAAAATAAATGTCTACATTTTCAGAAGACAGGCAGTGATTAGGCACTGTCTGGGAAGAGATTCCATTTTTCTAATCACTTCCAAGTTTTAATTTTGCACATGGATTTTGTCCTCGGGTCTGGCTGATCTTGGGGAGGCACGTGGTGCTCTGTGTCTCAGAAGGGTCAGCCAAGCATGGGCGCTGCTGTGAGCTGGATGCACTGCTTCAGTGGCACTGGAAATTTGGAAATTGCTGCCTCTGGAAGAAGCTTTGGAATGGTCTGGCCATATCCTCCACATCTGGGCCAGTCTAAGAGTGATGCAGAGTTGGTGTAATCTTAAATCAGGAAGATTCATCAGCTTTGCACTCTGGAGCGTAAGAGAAAAGCCTGGCAAATGCTCCCCCCTCCCCCGAAAAGCACACACAGATCAGACCGTGTTGCCTACTGCAATGCAAGAGAAATGAGGAATCAAAGACTCTGGAGACTTTTATTGTTCTTTTTAAGCCCTCTCCCAGCAAATAGGGTGCCCATATTTTACAAGGCTACATCACAATAATCTGCCACCACCGCTTTAACGACCAAGCAGTTGCAGAGTTGATCTATAAACCAATGTTGCCATTTAATGTGGTTTCCAGTGAACTGTAAAATTTATAGCTGTAACTAACACCCACCCTGCCCCTCTCTCTTTTATGTTTTTCTCAAAAAACAAGCTGCTCCACAGCTCCAAAAGGCAACACACAGAAAATCAATGTGCAACCTGAAGTGAGCTAATTAGGATCATATTCACATGCCATGGATCTGCAGCCTTCTGGTCAATTAAGCGAAGATTAATGTCTGACACTGGATGGATGAATACCACCGAAAGGCAGGCACAGAAATATTCAGATACACTGTTGTTGCACAACCTGAATAATGGCAAAGCTGCTGTGCAGAGCAGAGGCCCTCTGTGAGGTTTCTTCCATGGTTTTCCCACTGTTTTCCATGCAAACTTCTCAGTCTCACCACTATTTCCATCCTAGCATGGTGCCACTGGCACCCCTTCTTTGGCAGCTCCCTGGCATGGGTGTGCCTCCCCTCAGCCGTGCTGATAAGAGCAGCTGTAAGGTGAATTCCACCTCTGCTCAGCTGGCCTGGCCCTTCTCCCATCCTCTTTGTGGTGACTGATGGGATTTAAATGGGCTTCACATCAAGTCCACCACATGGGGAGAACCTGGTCCCAAACAAACGTAATGTTGGAAAATCTTCTTGGGCACTCGCAAGCGCACGGACTGATTTAAGCTCACTGTTGTGAAGGCTTGGAATAAAAACTCAGGGCCTGATCCCAAAGCCCATTAGCCTTTGGAAAGGCTCCCTATGATGTCAGTGGATTTTGGAATAGGCTTTTGATACTTTCTGGTAAGGGTTGATGGAAAAAAATCTCCAAGCTTAATTGGAGTGGGGGGGAATTGGTTAGGAAAATGTTTTTAGATGAACACCTCTGTTGTGGGACATGCATGTCCTTGCTTGAGCTCCACTGATGCTTTCTGCAGAAAACTCACTGCTGCTGGCTGTTTATCAGGTGTAATTTTTTCAGTGGGGGATGGATTAACTTTCTGGCCTCATGTAAGATCACATTTAATATTTTAATCTCCCCATCAACTTCCTGATGGGAAGGAGGATCAATTTCAAGGCTTTTATCTGGATAGTGACTCAAAACTTTGGCTTTCCCTTCATAGGTTGATGAGAGAAGCCGGGGGTCCTGAACCTCATGGTTGCAAGCGTTTTTTAATCACAGATTTGCCTTAAGGTGGCTTTATCTTGGAGCCAGAGCATGAGGGGCAATTTGGGGTAAGGCTGTTTTGTTAAGCTCGTGTTGGTGGTGCCATGTTTTTTATTTAAAGACAGAGCTACACAAAAGCAGAGGGCCAGATTCTGATGTCATTTTTGCTAGGAAAACCAGGCACAAGTCAACGGGTAATAAACCTGCTGCTGGGGAACCACAGCGCGGTGCCGTGTAATTATGGTCAGGCGCATAAAAACTGGTGGAGGTGGGAATGGAAGAGAGCTGCCATCTCAGGGAAGAAGAAATTAGGAACTCTAATAACAGGAAGAAAAGGAAGGATAACGAACAAGGATCCAAATCCCTGGTTAGGGACATTGAGAAATGTTAGATTATTGGTTTTTTTCCCTTTAACTTTGTGCCTACGTTCACTGGTGGGGCTGTCCACTGGAATTCTTCCTACTCAACACGGTGAAATTATACCAAGATATTCATAGAACCATAAAGTATCCTGAGCTGGAAGGGACTCACAAGAAGGATCACCAACACATTGTTGTGTAAATGTGCAGAGACACAAGGACCTGGTGTTTCCTTACAGGGATAAACATGGAAACACGGAGCAGCTTGCAAATACCTTTGCGGAGCTGTGGGGTACGGATGGAGCACTGCTCCAGTGTGCAAAAAACAGCCCCAAGAGCAGGAACAGCAGAAGAGGGACTACAAAGATCAACGGGAATTATCTCTGGGAATCTGCTCTGCACACTTTACAGCAGGGAGAGCTCAACTCTACTTTTACAAACCAGCCTGGCAGCTGTGCTATTTATATGTTCACCACCAAGCTTTCATTAATTTTAACACGTGTTAATGGACAGCCTGTATTATTTTGGGAGACTAAACGTGAGATTTATTTAATTTCCTTAAATATCAAATATGGGTCAAGTAAAATAAACCGTGGATTGTATTTTTTTTTTTTTAAGGAAAAAAAATAGTGTCAGTGTAACAGAATTCAGACAGAGCAATGTCTGATCATATTTACAGCATTTATAGGTTGGGAAATCTCCAAAGAAATCTGAGGAAATCTAAACGCTGCCTGAGTACATTGAGTGAAATTCTTCTTGGTAATGAATAAATACTCCACAGGTCTTTACAAGAACACCCTTTTAACTACATGTAAATATTCCACAATCTTCCAGAAAATCTCCGATTCAAAGGTGATGCTTAAAACAGGTTCTTTTTTTTTTTAAATAGTAATTTTTTTTAAATGTCATTTGCAGATCCTATAATTTCTCTCAGATTTCTTCCCTTTGCTAAAAACACCAGTGTTTCCAAACAGTCATACAAAGTCTTTGGAAACAGAGTCCTTGTGTTGTTCAAAAGAAGTTCTCAAATAAGAACTACATGGACCTAAATCAAATTGCAGCTACAAGCAAACTTATTTCTCACCTCATCTTGCTTCTTAGGATTTAACGGAAAACTGGTATAAAGCATGGCAACAGAAAAAAAATACCTGCCACAAAAAATAAATCTGTCAGACTTGGGAAAATCCATTCATCAAAGGAGGGAAAAATACAATGAAATCACGAGAAGTTTATGGAATAAATCTGTAACTGATTTGGTTATAATATTTAATCTCCTTGTAGTGTGAGGTTGTGTTCGCCCTGCATAGCTTGAACATGACAATGGGTTTTTAGTACCAAATTTATAACTTAATCTGGATATTGCCGGTGTGGTAGGACAAAGCCAGTGTTTTTTGAGTGTTTCTGATTCTGGCCAGAGGGACAGATGCTCGTGGAGGTGAACCAGACAGATTTTGACTGGTAACACATGACTTCGTAGACGCGCCATTGATTTACACCACTGAGGAGCCTGGCTCTAATCTGTACTGCAAAGGGCACCTTCAAAGCAAAAACTGCCCCTGGTAGCAGTTAAAAAAACCTCTGTTCTGTCCTGAGAGGCAGGCCCTGGGATCACAGGTTTGCAGTAAACAAGAAAAAGTGCCAGGAGAAACGCCCTTTAGCACAATAAACCCCTTTCTCTCATACCCCACGACAGCGATGCCGAGCTCGCTGACGCCCCAGGCTTCAAAGGGAGCTGGGGGGCGGCTGTGAAGGAGCTGACCTTGCACAGAGGGTTGTTTATTGGCACAAAACGGTGCCCTCCTGCAGCCCAGCAGCCAGCTGGGTCAAACAGCTCCTGTTGGGGTCCAGGAACCGCAGGGAGCTGGAAAGCCCATGAGAGGGCTGCAGCGCCCGTCCGGAGATTCGACTTTCTTGACTGACAGCTTGATGAATTCAGGCATGGGGAGTTGGCCCTTTGAAGAAGTAATTATGCTGCTAGCCGAGAAAAAACAGCTCTGGATTGTGCTGTGCGTGTTTACACAATGCCAAAGGGACAGGCAGGCGCTCCTTGGGACGGGTGCCACAACAGGGAGGACGCATTTCAAAGAGTTATTTATTCACCGGAGATCCTGAGAGGATGTTTGTTGGATCACGCAGGAGAGTGGAAGCTCCTGAAATCCAGGATGCCGTAAGTTCAAGAAGGAGCAGGCAGCAGATTTATCTCTCTGGGCTGCTGGGAGCTTGTCAAGTGCCATAATTATCATTTGTTCTCATCCCACCCATGACTCCTCCGTGGCAGTGACCTTTGGAACAGCACTGATGGTGATTATTTATGTCACGGAAACAACATATGCTGGCATAGTCATCCTTCCCCACTTTGTAATTCACTTGTTTCTCAATGAGTTTTGCAAAAGCAAAGGGAATGGGAAGGAAAATGATCAGTGCTGAGCAAGCCAAGGGGTTTGTCTGGGATCTACTCCTTGACGAGGAAGAATGAGAGTCTCTGCATAGAGTCTGCACAGTAGTACCCACTGTGCTGCGTGGATACCTAGCCTGGCCTTGTCCCCTGAGATGCTGATGGCTCCCACTGCTGCTCAGGACATCATTCAGCACAAAACCAGTGAAAAAGTGCACGTGTGGCTATTTTTAGAACAAAGCATCCACCTTCTGCCTTCCTGTGCTTGCCCTGAGGTGGGTGCCTCCCCTGCGCCAGCCCCGTGCCTGCAGCTTGCTGCTCGATCCCCCTTGTTTTGTCTGCTCCCTGATAAAGGCCTGCATTAGTGCACTGCATTGTTTTAATTCCAGCCACCAGCCAGATAAGGCTATCAGCATATCACAACTTTTGCTGGGGATAATCTGTTGGAGCTCTTGTGAGAGGAATGCTCTGCCACGCCAGGGGAGCGGTGCTGGGTGCACCCAAGGGGTGCTCATCAGCCACGGCCTTGCTGCACAACCTGAAGCAAATCTCTGTTCCCCCATTTGACGCCATCTGTCCGCAAATTTTTGAGAGTAAAACTGAATTTTAGTCCAGATTGACAGACACTAAGCAATGAGGCTGGACCATGACTGAATCTCTGCTGGCTACTGTAATCTAAATCACATTGTAATGGACAATATGTTGTCTTATATCCAACTTGTAGGCAAATATTTGTGTGTAGATAAGCTGACATTTTGTTTAGTACATGCACTGTAATTTCCAATAAAACCTCCAATAAAGAATCACAAATTGAATTTATTGCTTTGCTTCAAAGCAAGGACATGGTGCCACTTTGAAAGGGTATTTGAAGTGTTAAATCCATTTCTATGATGCTTTAATACATTTTCTGTAAATTTCTTTTTTTTTAAAGTTATTTTAATATTATTGTGCCACTCTGTTAAAAGGCCATAAAATATTTTAAAGAGCAATAAAAGTAAACACAAATGCTAGAAAGCCCATTCTTCTCTCTCCAGCCCACTGAGAGAGGAAGAGACAGAAGATTTAGGCATAACAAAATTCATGGCAGCTGTGTAAATAAAATAAAAGAGCACACTGTTTTTCTGTTGATGATGATTCTTAACATCTTGCTATCAAGCAGGAGCCCAAGGCAAGCCATGGGAAGGAAGCAGAAACACCGAAGGAGAGCATGTGAAGGAGGGCAGGCTTTGCACCCTTCCTGAAAATGGGAATTGAAATAAAGGAACAACAGAGGAAGCTTTCCAAGGCAAAGCCTTCATCCAGCAGACTTCACCTGCTGCAGGCATGAACCAGCTGAAGGATGTTATTACAACCAGCGTTAATAAGGATGTGCTCCTTGCCAAGCCAGAGTGGGCTTTGCTAGGACTGACCCCCTCTGGGACAACCTCCCTCCTCCTGCCTGGCTTTCATTTGCTTTCTGCAAAGTTTAGCTCCGTGTGAGGTACCTGCTTATGGTTCACTGAAGTTTTAGAAAAGAGGGGTTAAAGGAGGATGTAACTCGATAAACTACATGGTTCTTCTCAGCCCACCCGTGAATTTTGCTGGGAAGAGGGAAGTCTGGTCTAGCTGCGAAACTGAAGCTAAAGAAGGATGAAAATGGTCAAAGTCTTTCAAAAATGTGAATAATGGCTGTTGATGCTAAGAATAGAGAGACAAAAGCCCCTGCCAAAATGGGCTTATCTCAGGGAAATTGGATTCTCAATGTCGATGGTCTCTGCAGAAATTTACAACAGTTCTCATAAAAGAAAGTAATAGGTTTTGAGCCAAAATCTCTCCTTCCTGTGAAATATTCCTGACCAAAGTTGTTCTTTTATTTCCCAGCCTGGGCCAGTGCAGGGAGCCCAGCACCTTCCCAGGCTGCATCTGACTGCAAGCGATGGCAGCTCCTGCCAGCTCCCCTGTCACAGAATCATGGAATCACAGAATCCTTCAGGCTGGAAAAGACCTCCAAGATCATCGAGTCCAACCTTTGACAGATCTTCACCTTGTCAGCCAGACCAGAGCACTGAGTGCCACGTCCAGGAGTTCCTTGAACACTTCCAGGGATGGGGACTTCACCACCAACCTGGGCAGCCCCTTCCAATGTCTGACCACCTTTTTGGTGAAGAAATTCTTCCTGATGTTCAGCTTGAGCCTCCCCTGGGGCAGCTTGGAGCCATTTCCTCTTGTCCTGTCCCTTGATCCTTAGGAGCAGAGCCTGACCCATACCTGGCTCCACCCTCCTGCCAGGGAGTTTTGGAGAGTGAAAAGGTTCCCCCTGAGCCTCCTGTTCTCCAGGCTAAACAAGCCTACAGGCACCAAGGAGCTGATGGAGCCATGGCCAGATCTCAGCTCTCCTGCTTTAAAAAAAAAAAATTATTTATTATTTATTATTTATTATTTATTACTTATTATTTATTATTTATTATTTGTTATTTATTATTTATTATTTGTTATTTGTTATTTTCTATTTACTATTTATTATTTACTATTTATTATTCATTATTTATTATTTCCTATTTACAATTAATTATTTAATAATTATTATTTAATATTTATTGCATATTAATTATTAATTGTTAATTATTAATTATTAATTAACTATTTAGAGCATCTTAATATCTAGATTTGTAGCCAGGTCTCCATGTACAACCTCAGGCCACGGTTTACTTCTCGGGATGAGCACAAGCCCCATAATACAGCTTATGTTTAGCATTCAGCAATAATTACACAATAAAACCTCCCAATCTGCCACGTTGGAGTTTTTGGAGACATCCAGCACATCATGGAGAGGCTGCTTAGTTTGCAAGATGCTGCTACAAACCTTCCTTGCCTTGAAGAGTGTTTCATCAACGAGCTCTTACATGTGTGGTGCTTCACAGGCAGCAGCCACTGGGGTGATGGCAGAAGTGAAAAGAAATTTGCCTTCAAAAGCCAAGGTGTGAAAGGAGGGTAAAATAAGTGTGGGAGAACTGAGGTTTGGGAAAGCTTAGTGGTAAGAAATTGTGACTAATGATCAAGTTAGTCCAACACGTAATGAGCACCATGGAAGCTCCTTCAAGAGCCAGAGATCTCCTGGCTTATGTGGGAAAGATTTCCCAGGTGGGGAAGTGCAGCAGGATCCTGCCCTCAGCGAGCACCTCAAGCACTGCTCAGCCTGAGGACATCTGAGAAGATGCCACGCAGGGGCTCTGCCTCCCCATTGCACCCCAAACTGTCCCACCCTGGGCAGGGCACCAGGCTCTCCTATCCCCGAGCAGTCTGCTGCGGGCTGTAATCACAGCACACATGCACAGACCCATGTGATACATGAGCAAAGCACTCCATGATGTTTTTCTGGAAGCGACTTCCTTTGGCCTGAGACCTAAATGAAGGATTTGGTTGTATTTATTTATTTTTCCCCGTGTTTTCTTGTCCTAGACAACACTCATGCAGCTGCAAAGTGCTGATGACTCCTCTTGCTGAGTTTCTCCTGAGAGCCTCCTTTCCGTGGTCTCCGTTACAAAGATCTGGAGTTTGCATTTCCGCCGCCGCGCTGACGAATGGAGCCACAGCTCCTGGCGTCACTACAATGAGCCTGGGGTGGGAATCACGGCCAAATCCACCGGCACAGCTCACTGGCCACTGACTTATTTCCCTCGGTGACCTCCGCGTGGCTGCGGGCCAGGCGCGAGCCCGCGTCCTGCTGGAATTCTGCTGGAATCCCGCACATCGTTTCGGGGCCTTTACTCATGGTTTACTGACGGTGCTCTCCAAGTCCTCAGCCGGGCTTCCAGGAGGGAGAGGCTTTCGTTGTGCTCGGCGGGGATTTGGCTGCGGCTTTCCGGAAGGATGGGAATACCGAAAATCCTGACGTCCTCCGAGTTACTCACTGCAAGGGCTGCGTGTGGAAAATTAGTCATCATTTCCTTGCAGACACAATTTTCAAAGGAGAGATAGATCACTCTGGCAACAGTGCAGCACCGTGATTTAAGGGTTTGTTTATCTCTCAGCCCAACTCTGCCGCTTAAGTACACGAATTTAGTCCCGTCCCTTCTTTCTTTCCTTTTGTGTTGAGAAGCAACACAGTCCTGGTCTAATAAGGCTTGTTCATGGAACAAGATCCACTGACATGAATGAACCCTGGCTACCAAGGGAAATGAGGATTTGTAGTGCTCAGAGCTTCATCCGGAGGGATGCAGCCATTTGGAAACCTAGAGTGACTCCAGCAGCTGGAGAGATTGAGGGGTGGGAATTCATCAAAATATTTCACTAGTGAGACACAGTCACAGCGTTGGGGTGTAGAGGTGTTGGAGGGAAGCACTGCTGTGGAAGAAGCTTTCTGGGGTAAAGAAACCATGAAAATTGTTCTACTCACTCCTATTAGGGGAATAAGTAGAGAAAGGGGATATGAATAGGGTTTATTTTTAAGGTTTCAAACCAGCTCTGAACTTTATCATCCATCCTGGTAACAGGCATCTCTTGACACCCCTTATGCCCAGCCAGCCCAGTGGTTTCAACCTCTAAACCTGAGGGCACAAGTACACTTAAATTTCCATATAACTTCATGATGTTCTGAGCAGTAAGAGCTTTCTCTCATTTTGCTCTTATTTTATAAGAGAGGCAAAACACTTCATTTTCTGTGTTTTATAAGCATCAAAATTACAAGGGGCCAGACCTCACGAAGGCTTGAGGGCACTTGGCTTTGCTGGAGTTTGGCCCCAACATGTACATAGAGCCCAAAGTTTGCTTTGAATAGAAGTTGGAGTGCCTGTAAGTTCTGGCTGCAAAAAACCCATGGATGTAGTCCGACCTCTTGCAGGAGAAGTCAAATTACATCTTTGGAATAGGAACCAGACATTTTAGAGCTGAGACAGAAATTCATTAGAAATAAAGACAGAAGACCATGAAGTCCAGGACTGTGACTGGAAGAAGTTAAATAACCTCCCGAAGCTTTGACAGGCCAGCAACCTCCTCCACCAAAACATTATAGAAGTCTCTTCACAAAATAAAAATTATGTGCATTTGAGGGCTTGAGAGAGGTCTGCCTTCAGGAATCCCTTTGTCCATTTGCCCAAAAGTCTCAGTATCAGTTACAGCCTGTGAAACACTCAAAGCTTTCTGGGGTCTCTTGGCCAGCAGATTCCCTCTCTCTGCTTCCAAGGATTACTTTTTCCCCCATTAGAATACAGATTTTGGACAATTTCCCTCTCATCATGCACAAGCGTAACAGATGATCTCTCACTGAATTATTTTAGAAATGCATTTATGGAGTCTGTTGTCTGGGATGTAGAAGCTCCATCTTTCCTACACTGTATATAATCAAATAATATTAACACGGTCCAAAGCAAGGAAGACTGACTTTGCAAACGAGAAAAACCTTCCACCAGTCAACCCAGTCACTGTGAAGCATCTGCACTGGGCTTTGTTATCTTTCAAGGGCCTCTTGCACGTGGAGGACAGAGAGCTGATACTGACCCCAGCTGAGGGAGCTGCTACCAGAGCACAGGTGACAGCAGCTCACACCTTTTGGTGACAAAAATCCCACGTCTGCTTGGGATGTGTGCATCCCATGCACTGTTGTGATGCTGCCTCCCGGCCTGGTGACATCTTTGGAAAAGGAATGGCTTTCAGCAAAACAATGTGATGGAAGAGAAGGGCCTTGGCTGTGTTGTGCTCACCCTCTGCTCTCTGGATGCTCCTTGCTGGGAACTGACCTGAGCATAGGCTGTCTCCCCAATTTTCTTGGGAAAGAAGGGGCCCATGGGGCATTTCATGAGGTCCCTTGGCACAGACAAGCTTCAGACACGGGCTAGGAACCTCACCATGCTGAGTCACTGCTGTCGTCTGTGTCCTCGGTTGTGCTGGAATCAGATACGGGAAAGTCATTACGAGGATTTATTTACAAAGAAAACAAAAAGAAATCAAAACCCCGCTGCTGTACAATGGGTAGCATGGAAAATACGCTGCCCTGAGCCAACTGAATATTTGAGCTGATATTTAGTGCTCTCTTTGTGCTTAAAATTGTGCATGTTCAGGCGTCAGGCCCTGGCCACTGAACATCTTGGGCAATTCAGCCCCCAGCACTGCTCAGGACATTCTTTTGGGTTTACAAGGAATCTTTATTGAAGCAGTACACAACGATAAGCATTAATAGAAAGGGCATTCCTCTCCCATAGCTTTAAAGAGAAGCCCTTAATTGCCTTTGCAGAAATGTGTGCAATGTGAATTCCTGGAAGGGTGGGGCTGGAGGGAGAAAGAACTGAGAGATGAAAACCTGGGGGAATGGTGTCAAAAATAAAATGTAAGCTGTACATTGCACTATGCATTTAGAGAAATCTTGTGTCTTGGGGGAAAAAAGAGTTGATCAGCCACTATTAGTGTCCAGCTTGATCACCCTATCCTCAGCTACTGTCCCATGTGCTGCTGCCACAGTCAACCTGTTTTCTTCCCCACTTCTTGTCCCCTGTGGTGTCCCAGCTCTGTGCCCGTGGGTCTCATCCCTGTCTGTCAGCTCCTGCCCTCTCCCATTGGATGGGTTGAAGTTGACCATAACCATGATGGGCAGACAGCACATGGAGAGCAAGGAAATGCTGGCAAACTTGGTCTGGTGGGAACGGGAGCATTGCCCCTGCATCAATTTGCTGCTTTTGCAAGGAAAACCACTTCTGCAGGTCATGCTATAAGTGCTGGTCCTGAAGTGCTGATGTGCTGCCACGTATAGGGTTAATCCCAGGCTGTGGATGTGAGGACGAGTGCTCCAAGACTCCTTGCCCCCACCCTGTGACAGCCACTCCATGGGGCAGGAAGGGAAGAGAGGAGTTGGAGATGTGAGCAATCAGAAAGGCAATTAAGCAGTGCCTCAGATAAGAGTAAAATATTCCATCTGCCTTTGTTTTAATGGCATTGATCTAAAGCAGGGACGCAACGATTTCCAGTGCACAAGTTTATGGTCTGTGTTTGCTGGTGGGAATGGCTCTCTGTCCTTGAGAGTGGGAGCGCTCCACGTTGGTGCAGTCTATCTTCTGGTGAGTTAAGGACTTCAAGGAGATTGCTTTAACGAGGGGTTAGCAAACTTCACAGTTGTCGGCGATATTTTATTGGAGGCTGGGGAGAGTCTGCTCAAACATCTGTTCAGGAGGATAAACAAACAGCCCTGCCACGTCAGTTATAGCTGAGCCACGGGTTTTGGGAAGGAGGTGATCGATGGGCTTCAATTACAGGCCCGGCCTGGCTCCTGGGGGTGTGTCCTATAGGGCAACTGAGAGGATGAGGAGCATGCAGAGCTGCCCTGGGATGGAGCCCTGGCCCTCTCCATTGCATTCATACTTTAATATCTCATCCCAGAGGGGAGATGTGGTCGGTGGTGGTTGTTTTTCAGAATAAACATTCTGGGTCAGGAGCAATGATTGATACAGCAGAGGTCTGGGAATATATACCTCTGTAAACAACAGTGTTTTATAGCTGTGAAAGGAACTGTGGGTACCTCCGCCTGTATCCGAGTGTAGCCTCCTCGCAGGAGCAAATCAACAGGGAATTTCCTCACTTGGAGGAAAATATTCAGTAGGCTTCGTTTGGACAATAAATTTCACATAATCCATATTTCCCTGGAACAAAGAGACAGAATATGGACTGTGGTAGGAAATTAGGAGCAAGAGGAATCGGAGCAGGAGGCAGTGAGATTTCTGATGTGGACGACTTAATGAAATGCATTAGGAAACCTTAACTTTGCTATCAGTCACAGAAGAGAGAGTTTAAAACATAGATCCTGCCTGCCACAAACTTCCAATGGGATGTTGTTGTAAGAATGTTGGACAAATACATCTATATCTGTCTATCTCTCTCTCTCTCTCTATCCCTCTCCACAGAAATACAGACATTTGACACTGAAAAAATGTGTGTCATACAAAAGAAACAGTGAAACATGCAGGGTGCAAAGGCACTGGTGATGTTATCTCTTAGCCAAGTGCCAGCCCTGCCAGCTGCTGGGAACACGAGCTCCGTGGGGGTTTGAGGTCAACAGAAGAAGCCCATATGGGTAACCTAATAGCACGGTATGGGCAGGAATGATTTTCACTGTACAAAGGGCAATTTCTTGGTCATCTCCCTCGGAGAGCTGGTGAGAGTTGGAAGCTGAACTGCTATTTGTGTGTTTGAAAACCTCTCCTGTAATGTTTAGGCAGAATGGTGACAGGCTTTTATAAAAACACCCCAAAACAGGCACCTGTATTTCTCTCTGCGAGGGTGACTTTGCTCACCACCCTAGAGAAACCAGGCATGCAAAGTCCTTTTTTATTGTAGTTGTTCTCTCTTTCAATAGATTTCATAACATGCAGGAATCTTATTTATTTACAGAATCAGAGAATATCCTGTGTTGGAAGGGACCCACAAGGATCATTGAGTCCAAGCCTGAAGGGAATGGCCCATATAGGGATCAAACCCACAACCTTGGTGCTATTATCACCATGGTCCTGACCAACTTATTCTAAGTATGTGGTTTTGCAAATAAAACAAGGTTTTTCCTTTAAAATGACTGTCTCTTCCAGAGAAAAAAAAAGGGTTTTTTTCTAAGGAAAAACAAGGCTTGTGATGTGGCATCATTTCCTCCAGGAAATATCGGGCCTGGTTCCTGCTTCTGGTTGCCTCTGGTGCCAGGGGACTCCTGCAGTTCCCCATTGCATGAATTTCCACAGAGCTCAAAGACAGGAAGGTCTGTAAACCCAGGAAAGGAGGAAGAAGAGAAGGAGGAGGAAAAGGTGATAATCATCCGTGCTGGGTGAATGTCAACCCCATGGTTTTAAATGACCCTCTCAAATATTTCTGAAAGTTTAACAATTGGCTTAATAACAGGAAGTTGGGAGCTGGCAAATTACCATTCTTATAATCAGAACAGGAGGCTGAGAGGAGTTATGTTTTGGCAGTGACAGCTAATTTCCACGTCTCATTAAAGCAACGTGGCTTACTCATTTATGTCTAAGGCTGTTTTTTCTTGAAAGGATAATAGAGTAGATACCCCCTTTTATTAGACATTAATCTGTTTTGTCTGAGCCATTTGTATTGATGGAGGAAGGTGAGTAAACACAGCACCAGACCTGTGTCCCTCTGATACCAGTCTGCTCCTGGAAAAGACATGGAACACGTCACTTCCATGGTGTCTGGGCTCAGCTCTGAGTCGGCACAGGGACTGTCCCAGGAGCAGTTTCATGTCTCTGTATTGTTTTTTTTCCCAGAAGAGGCTCAATGTTTTGATGTGGGTGGGCCTGAAAAGGCACCAAAAGCATAAATAGGTGCTCCTGTTGTCAGGATCCAGGCAGGTACCTGACCACTGCACCTGGCCCACTCTCCAGGCCCTCCCCCATCTGTGCAGAGCAACGTCGTGCGACCAATAACACAAATAATAATGTCAGTCATAGAATCACAGAATCCTAGAACGGTTTGGGTTGGAAGGGAGCTTAAAGCTCATCTCATTCCACCCGTTTTCATGGGCAGGGACACCTTCCACTGTCCCAGGTTGCTCCAAGCCCCATCCAGCCTGGTCTTGGACACTTCCAAGGATGGGACAGACACGGTTTTTTGGGCAACTTGTGCAGGTGCCTCACCACCAGTCTAGTCTTTTCCTATATCTCAGGCAGTTTAAGGGTAATTCAGGTCTACAGAGTCCTTTCTGCTTTTCTTGATAAAGTACCTACCTATGAGGGCAAAAGAACTAGTCCTGTAGAAAGAAATTATATAAATCAGATTTCTTAGGGTCATCGTGACATTTCCCAATGGCAATCCTCCACAGTGGAACTCCATTCTTCCTACCTGGTGCAGCCCTCCCAGGCAGAGGACTGAGAGATGTGATGGGCAGCAAAAGCTCTGCACAGCTCCCAGGGTGTTTTGCAAAGCCAGCTCAGAGGTCTGAGCAGAGACACAACAGTGATAAAACAGAAACAAGGGTGACCCACAGCCTGGGTTACCAAAGGTGTGGGTCACAGCGACCCCACAGCAACATTTGCACACACTTCTGGAGCACAGCCTTTGAAAGGACGAGGCTGTATTTTGGCTGAATTCTGGCTGAATTTTGACTGGATTTTGACTGAAGGCTTCCGTGGTGTTTCTCTGCTACGGCCCCAGAATCAATGGTTTGGCCAGAAGCCTCTTGCTGCAAAACAGCAGGACTTAAAGCAGTGCAAACTGCACAGTAGAAAGCTCGAAAAAAGAAAAAATAACCCAGAAAAGTTGGTATAATGGTCATCCAGATAGAGGCTTTATCCTTTGAGTTATATTTAAAGATAAGTAAACACCAAACGTGTCTTCATCACTTCTGTAATATGATCTGAAGCAAAAAAAGCTTAGGCTGAGCAATTTAGAAGCAAGGAGAAGATCCTGAAAAATCAGATTTCTCCAGTTTTATCTGTGAAGTAAAGAGCCTAGAACAGAAGGGAGCCTGGTCTCTGAGGTCCAGCACCTCTTGCTAGACGATAGATTGACTGTCTGTACAATGCCGTAAAGTATCCTGTCTGCTTTATCTTGGGTGGAGCAATAAAGGAAGGAAAGTCACAATAGCTCTCCTCCCTTTATCGAAATAGTCTGTGCCTATCTAAGAATCAAGGATAAATTAATCACAGGGCTCCTCTGGGATTTGGGCTGCTGCTAGAAGCCAGTGGGTGACATGGTGGATGTGCATATTTGAGCATCATCCAAGCATTTAACACCCTCCAATTTGGACAGCGTGTCTGTGCAGCATCGCTGCAAACAGTTCGTGTGTAGCCTCATCAAATATGTAAACACCGCATTCCTTTTTGTTTGAAAGCCTCTCCTTCCTCTCATATCCGTTTTTTACAGCCCTCACCTCCTCCACTGCTCTTCTCCCGTGCAAGATCCAGCACCTCCCAGCCTTGCAGCCTCCCAGAGCCCCCAGTGCAGGCAGGGATTATTCGGGGTTATTTGCAGCTGATACCATCTGACCCTAATTCACTATGAAGTTGTAACTTGTGTTCGGTCAAAGGTTACACTTGATGGTCTTGGAGGTCTTTTCCAACCTTAATGATTCCGTGGTTTTATGAACTTGCCCGTTGCCTTCTCCAGGACTCCAGGGAAAGGAGCGGAGGTGGCAAGTCCTGCATTTAAACAGGGACATGCACGCAAGGGTGTCCATGTTTAAGGGGTACAGCATCTCCAGAAGGAGAGAGGAAAAAAAAAACCAAAGCACATTTTCTCATGATTTATGCAACTGATACAAAATATTTGTTATACATTTCCTTTGGGATGTATTTTGGTTCCAAACCTGTGATACCAGCTGATAATGAGTTACACATTTATTTTGAAGCAGCGCAGGCTGACGCTAATTGGAAGCATGTTCTGTTTGACTAAGCAGGTACAAGGACTCTGAAATACTCACTGCCATTTCACAGGCTTCTGCAATGGTATTAATCAAAGCACTTTTTCTAAGCTAGGAAAAAGTCAATGCAAAAGTGATCAGGTATGACACAGGGTAAGGCAACAATCAGCCAGGACCAGCCAGGGAGATTTTTCTTTTCTGTTATGTTTTCATAAAAAAAAAGCAAAAAGCTTTCAACTGGGACTACTAAATTTTTCATTGCCAGATGAAAACTTCTAGTGATTTCAGGAAATGTCAGGTTCTTTCCCCCACAGAAAGCAGGTCTTACTTTTGCAAAAAAAAAAAAAATTAAAAAGAAAGAAAAAAGGATGATTTACATTATAAGCCTGGCTGGAAATTTATGGCTATTTTTTATACATGTTCTTTCTGGGTTCTCTAGCAATCATGTTGCATCCACATTAACTCATGCTGTGGCCCAATGACAACTGAGATGCAGAAATGGAGACACAACCAAGTTCTGGCAGCTACTGCTACAAATATAAATGCATACAGTATAAATCAGTATACCTGATCCCCTACAAAGCCAGAGCAGCTGAAAGCCTGAAGATGCTGTTTTTCATCATCATCATCATCATCATCATCATCATCATCATCATCATCATCGTTTGCATTACATTATCCTGCACAATCACACAAACGAGGCTGAGACTACAAACTGCAACTCGTGAGGAGCCTATGCTATCTCTTGGGACAGGATTTAATATTATCTAAAGCAGGTCTGTGGTCATAGTCATTATCCAGGAAAATAATTAACACTCATGGCCAGGAAAGTGACACACCAGGACAGCCCTTGAGATGGCCCAGTAAGTGTAGAAAACTGTGACAGCACTGTGCTAAAAGGATACTCAGCCCTTGAAGTTTTAAAGCCTTGAGAATCTAGGTTTTTAAAGAAAGCAGAGGGATCTGCCTTTTATCACCCTGCTATTTATATAGATAAATGGACAAAAATTATATACATGAGTGTGGAGGATGTAGGAAGCTTTTCCATGGTGAAAATGGATTGAGAACTACTTGATAAACATTTCTGCAGGCAGCAACAGCTGCACTGAAAATCAGGTTGCTATGATGAAGGAGAGGAAATGGGCAGAATAAGGCTTCTGCTGGCAGATCTTAAAATCACATCCCTGACTGATGTTCATGTCCAAGCTGTTTGTGTCCATTGAAGTTACCCATCCCTGTCACAGAAATGTGGCTTTTGTGGTGGCATTCCATGTGGGGAATCATCTGCTAATGTCAAAGCTACAGCTGGGTTTTTCCTGTTGCCCCATCTTGCTAAATACTTGCAGGGAAAAAGTAAAAGGGTGTTCTCAAACAAATTTATCTTAATTTTTCGGGTGTTAGACATTGTTTCCTTCTCCAAACATAAGGAAAAAAATGTGGTGGTTTCTTTTCTTTGCTCTTGCAAGAAAAGAGTTCAGCAAAGTTTCACTCCAGCAGAAAACTTTCCTACCTAAGTCGCAAAAAGGGCCTTTCCCCTCTACTCTGAGGAGAATTTAGTAAACCAGTGAAACTTTTAACCACACAGGTTGGAGGAAGAAGCCAACGAAGAGGGACTTAAGGGGGAACCAGGACAGAATTTGCTGGCACAAACACGCATGCAGGGATATTAAGTAAACAGGGAAAAAGCTATGCAGAGGCATAATTAGGTCCTGCATGGATCTATGGCCAGGGATCCACTGGCTGTAAAAAATCCAGGTTGCTTGGTACTGCTGGGCTGGCTCCAAGCCTTGGAGAAACACAGAGCGATCTCCAGCGAGGGAAATTTCCACGAAACAGCATTGTGAGGACATCCTGCGCTGGCTCCACCGCATTTTTTTCCAAGAAAAGCAGCCAGCAGCCCAATCCGAACGCCAAAAAACGTAGACCTCAGAAACATAAATAAAAATAAGCAGGAGAAAGAAGCCTTCGGAAATTTGGGGAAAGCAGGGAAAGGAGCAGCTCAGTGGAAGGCGCCACAGGGCTTGAAGAAGTCCAGCCTGCTATTTGTTCATTGCACCGGAGTAAATGCCATGAAACTGTCCCTAGGAGCAAGATATTTGGCTGGCACAATGTTCCTGCTTGCCAAAATGGGAGGCTTCACGTGGACTTCATCACCAGACAGGAGGAACTTTCCATTCGAGAGCAAACTGGGAGATTGACCACGAGGGTGGAAGTACTTCCTGAAGAAACAAGGCGTTGTGCACCCCCAGTTCCTTGGGTGATGGATGCAAGGCCATGGGATAGAGTGTCTGTTTCCAGACACCCCAAAAAAGACACTCCAAACTACGGGACTTCCCGATGTCACACGTGGCAGTGAACGCACAACTGGACGTGCAGCTGACATCAGAACAGAACAGCCTCCAAGAAAAGCAGCACAGGCTCAAGTACTGTGCCTTTAAATAATAATTTCTTCTCTACCAGATGATTTTAATAAGCCCAGGCACATGTGTTGTAACCCCTTGATGCAGTACAGTATGAATAACCAAATAAAAGATCTCTCCAGATTTGAAGATTTACTGTTTGCGATGGGAAGAGGCCAACCAGATGACATCATTATATTTCAAATGTGAAATACTGCCAAGTTTGGTAATTCTAAACTGGAGAAATTGATCCTCTATGTTTTTGCAGAAAAACGATTTTTGGATTTGGGGGTGATTTTTTCTCTTGTTATTTATGTAACTGTAACATTCATGTTGAGCAAACTTGAATTTGACTTAAAACTAATGCCAGAGTACCTTATCTTACAGATTATTTATTTTCAGCTATCTGCTTAGCTGGAAATAATTGAGTTTGACAATTTATGGGTTAAAGAGTCAATGGATTGTGTTGGATAATTCACAAAGAGCTAATTTCAGCTCAGGCAAAACCATCCTTGGCTTAGGTGGGAGTCTGCCTGATGAGGATGTCAGGAACTTGGTCCCTGTCTGGAAGATGCTGCTTTGTTTGTCTCTAAGGAACTAAAATCCATACAAATGTAACAAAACCACCCTTTTCAACTGAGACATCTGGATTTCTGGGGGGATGAAGCCATGATAATGCTATATTATATTTACATGCCATCTTTCTTCAGGGACTCTGCATCTTCTCATGTCTCGTGGCTATTTCAAACACCCCCTTACATGAGGTCCCCTGAACGCTGTTCAGCCACTGCAGAGCTGCACACATCGAGCCCCCACAAGGTTAAGCCACTTGCCCAAGACTGCAAAGTGATTCACAGGCAGAGCTGAAACAGAAAACCACAAAGCTCTTTTCCCACACCCCTGCACACCACTTCTTTTAGACTGTTTGTTGACTATGTGAATAATAACAGTTGCAAAGTTTTGTACTGCACACAACTCCAGTGACTGTTCTTCTTTTTTCTTTTAAATCAAATACTTAAAATCTTTTCTTTTCCATGGAAGCAAAGGATTCTGAAATTTCGTGTTGCAGCAATGCTTGCAGACAAACCCATACCCTGAGGGCCAGGAAAATATTCTATTTTTGCAGCACACACAAGTATATTTATTAAAGCAGCCATATATACATAGAATTATGTTGGATCCGTTTTCTTCAGAGAGGAAGCTCCAAGTGAAATTCACATGGTTCACCCGTCACAACAAAACAGGTGCTACTTAAATCTCAGTGCTGTGACTGCTTTGGTGCATTATATGCCACGTCTGACCCTTCAATACCAATCCTCCATCCTGGCTGCCAATCCAGGAGCTGGCACCAGGAGGTGGAACACACCAGGACCCGCTCATCCTGAAATCCTGCACGGATGGTTTTTCTTGCTGACATCCATTGCCAAGGGGTAAATCTCTCTGTGGTAGAAAATGGTTACCTCAGCCCCAAGGAGGGGTTGGTCTGAGCTGACCTTCTTTGGCAGGACCCTGAAATCCATCCCATCACGGACAGGGGGATAAGTTCCTGGTGGACGTGGCGCTGGGAAGAGCGCCTGGAGCGTGCCCACAGCTTGGAAGCAGCAGCAGCAGCAGAGGACGAGGCCAGAATAAGCACAGGAACTGAGAAGCTCCAAAGGGAAGTTTTTGGGGCCAAGAACTGGTTGGGGAAGGCACTTGGCTCCTCGAACCAGAGGAGCCTTTCCGGCTCTTTGATTCCCGGTGTGCGGAGGGAAGCGGGACTTCATAGCTTCGCATGGAAGAAACGGCCCCCACCACCCCCAGCTCCGATTCCAGGGAGGCATTCCTCTTCCCACCAGCCAAACACAGAAAGAAAGGAGTGGGGAGGGAAAACAAGAAGTGCTAAGCCCAGAATTTTGGCGAGCTGTTTCAGCCAAAAAAAAGTTTGAAAACCTCTCTGGTTACAGCAAAAACCACTGCTGGAACCGTGGGCGAGTTCAAACCCGGGAAGGTTTTTGCAAGACCAGTTTTGAGGGGGTTTGGGGTGGTGCAGTTCACACACCTCAGGGACCAGTGCCTGGGAAGGAGCTGGGCCAGTTTTAGTCAAGCTGGCTGGTATGGAGACATCCAGGGACTCTTGTGTGGTGCTGCTTTACTGTCTTAGATCCTCTCAATCCTAGAAGCTGATTTAAAAGAAGCTCACAACTCAGGGATTTTTGGTGGCCCAAAGACCTTGCTGTTGTCAAAACCATTCTTAGGGGCAGGGCTCGGGAATGCCCAGCTCTTGGGCATGGAAAGAAACACAAATATTTGCTGCTTTTTTTTGAATATGGATTTTTTTCTGCCCAGATGCATGGATGTGTTCCACAGATCTCAGAGCGGATGGAGATTTGGGATGGGAGAAGCAGAAAAATCTCTGTTCCTGCACTCCTGGTGCACTCCCAAGTCTTCTGCCAGTCAAATTGTTGGTAGATATGGGAATCTGGCAAGTTAACCCACTGCCACATGCTTTAACCAGAGAGTGTGAAGGCAATTAGGTACTTCACAGCACTCAGAATCCACCGCTGGCTTGGCAGGAAGGTCCCCGTGAGGCAAAAGAGTGAGGAATACATAAAATCCTGAATTCACACATCCAAATGAACTGGAACACAACCCCAGAAAGTAGAAACCAAAGAATTAAAACACAACATTTAGTAAAAGGTCTTAAAAAAAAAAAAAAGCATTAAGAGACATCAGGGACGCATTCTCCCCCACAGCTTTATTTTTATGTGGATGTGTGGGGGAAGGAGGCCAGCTTTGCTGATATGGAATGCCACACTGGGAAAGACCATCAGAGGTGAGAGGGATCAAGACCCTCCCAATGAGGGGAAGATGAAGGAGCTACAGGAGAGCCCTCAGAGAAATTGTTGTTCCTTTCCAATTGCAGGGCTTTTATTTGTTCGCCTTCTACGCAGACATGGATCCCAGTGCACTCCATGAAAACCAAGATGTTGACTTCAAGTGCTGCCCAAACCAAAACAGAGCAGGAAAGATGACAGAAGGGAAGGCAGGACAACCCTGCATCCCAAGCCAAAGTCCTCATGCACCTAAATTCTCTCTGTGCCACAAAGGGAGAGTAAATCTTAGGATAAATGAGGCAGGGACCACCATGGGAGGGTGTTTACAGCCAGGAGGATGCTCCCATTTGCCACTGCATTTTTGTTTATGACAACTTTCAGATTAATTTTATTTTGCAAATAACCATGGCTGGATGCCCAACTTTTAGCTTGGGTTGGGTGGCGTTTTGCATTTCAGCAGGAGCCTTGTATTTCGTGGTGTCCAACTAAAACATGTAATGTGGTCAGAAATGTGTTTTCCTTGTTTTAAGAGGAGCAGCAGAAGGAGACTTGGAGGAGCTTCTGTTCCCTTTTTTCCCCTGCTTTAGTGGATGACTTAAAAAATTAAAGAGAATCAGTTTCTGTGCGAATGTATCCCTTTGGACTATTTTTGAAACACAATATTTAGAGCTGTGCAAAAAATGGACTTTTTTTCTTTCTTTTTTCTTTTTTTTTTAAATTTGGCTGCCAAACCAGACAAATAAGGAAAAAAAGTTCATTTCAGATTGACTAATCTGCTTTGTACGACTGCAAATTAATGATTCTCTTTCATTTTCACATTTGGATTGTTATTTTCTTAGCATTTGGAAAAGAGTTGGGGTTGTTCGTTCTGGGGGGGGGAGAAAAAACCTCTAAAAAGAGCAGAGAAAAAAATCTATTTAAACAAGGCAGATGTAATATATGGAAGTTATTCCATTTCCTCCCTGGTTTGCAGGTGAATCTGCCTGGAAGTTGCCTGACTAATTTATCATCTCAAAAGAATATTTTAGCAAATTTTCTTCTCAGACAAAACTCCAGTAAATTTCCAATAATGAGAAGATGGATGTGGTGTTGTTTTCCAGATAAATGTCCCGTTTTAGGATTAATAGGATAACACAAAACAATTTTTCAGTGTTTCCTTAACTAGTGATGTCAAAATATTGAAACCACACATTCAGGGGTGGGTAGTGAACCTCCAGCAAAATCTCACCAGCTTGAAACAAAAACACAGCCAGAGTGCAAAACCTTTCTGCAATTCAATTTCCCTTTTGGGGCACTCACAAATCAGTCACAGATGCAGCCACGTCTCCTCATCTTTCAGGTGTGGAGCTGTGTGTGACAGCAGTGGACATTCATAGCCCACCTTGACTGCAAAGAAGTCCAGCACTTGAGGCTCAGCAGGATCACCTGCTTCTCTTGTTGTTCTTCCTGCTGTTGTCCAAGCAGTGCATTTTGGAAAAATAAGGGGGAAATGGTATAGAACCTTACTGAAATAAAATAATGGTGTGCATTGAACACCAGCTTGCCAAAGAAGGGTTTCTTGGAGGTCCCTGACCCAAGCCGTGTCCCAGATGCCTCTTACTTTTCCATCAAGACATCACAGCCCAGGCTGGAATATTCTGTACCCTCCCCATCAAGGTGCTTAGGAGAAAGAATGAGCCCTCTGGACATTATCAAGCTGTTAGAACGGGATTTGGGGAAGCAGGGCAGGCTTTTGATGAAGCAACCCCCATCATCAGGGGACTGCATTTGAGGAATAAAAACACCAGGAACATTTCTCCACGTTGTCTCCATTCCAGCATCCAGAGCCGTGTCAAAGCACCAATATTCTGGAGCATCATCTGCTCGCGTGAGGTTCGAGTTAAATCTTTCCAACACGTTCTTCCTGTCAGCAGTTGCACACGGCCAGAAATGAATATCTAGAGAGTGCACAAGAAGAAGCTAACCACAATTGGTGTTAATTAGGAGGTGTTAGATTTTAGGGTCCATGAGATTAAACTCCCCTAAATGGACCTCAGTTGTGGCACCAAGTCAAAGGCAGCACTTTGTGTGAGGTGTGTGAACTTGAGGAATTTGAACCAAGAGTCACGAAGACACTTAGACACACAAAACCCCACATAAATGGCTAAAATAATTTCAAAAATCCCTCCTCTTTTTCCACATTATTTCAGTGAGTATTTTAATGGAATTTTGGATTACATTCAGCTAGTGCTTGGAAAGGTTTTTGGATGTTTTACTGTCTTAACCATATGTCAGTACTTCAGTCCTTCTCTGTTAGATTCAGGTTGTCTACAAATCAGTAAAAAGTCCAATCAAGCGTGTCCAGAAAGGGACAAACCCAGCAGCATGTGACCAACACAGTCCCTTTTTAGCTCCTTTTTTTATTTTAACTTCCTGGTGTGCTAATGCAATTATTGTCCATGGACACGGAGCCTTTATTTTAGGGAAATCTTGGAATGGATTGAAAACACAGTCCTCATCTTCTCCCTGAGAAAACATTTATGCTTATTTTATGGTTGGGTAGTTGTTCAAATGCCCATGCAGTGCATCCAAGGGGGATGGTGTGTGGGAAGAGCAAGCCCAGCTGCTCGAGGAAATTCTCCCTGTGCAAATTGTTATGGAGAGGGCAGGGTGGGATGGCAGAAATGCACAGCCCTCACCTCCCCCAGAGGGGCTTTCCAGTTTGGAAAAGAAGAAGAGACTCCCTTAGATTTTTTTTTTTGTGTCTTCCTGGAGGATCCTGGCACAGCTTTCCTTTTCTTTACCTCTCCTTTTCAATTTACAATAAATTAATACAGCTACTACTGTTATTAAAATGACGTTTGAGCAGCCCAGGGAGGCTATTTAGAGGAGCTGGCGACGTCCTGAGTCTCACACAACCTTTTACCCTCACATCTGTGCGTTTTCATCAGCCGAACCGGGAGCGAGTGGAAAGACTCACACAATTACAACAAGCTTTTATGTATGAAACGACCCACGTTAGTGAGTCCTGTGCCAATGAGCTGAGGCTCAGCACAGTGGTTCCAGCTCATCCACACAGCACACGGCGCTTCATCCTCTCAGCCCTTCCCCTCTGATCAGGGGTTGTGATTTGGCCGCAGAGTTTGGTCACAGTTTGTAAACAGAACACGTTGCAACGTGAAAATCTTGTTGCCATCTTCCCACGTGATTTTGGGGGCACAACATTTCTCCCTTGAGCAAGAGGATGAGGGGAAATTTTTCTGTCAGGTCCTGGATATCCAAACACCTTTGTGTGTGCAGCAGAGTGATGGCCCAGTGAACCCAGCAGCACCATGCTGGGAAGGGCCTGAGCCCATCTACCTTGGGATTAATGGCAAAGAATGCCAGAGTCAATGCACTGCATCCAAGTCTTAACTAAAACACCTCCAGGCTGCTTTACTACTCCCCATGGAGCAGTTGGCATCTGCTTTGCAAAAGGTCCCATGCAGTTCCCTGTCAGAAACGTGCAATAAAAAAAGAGTAATTCCCTCACAAAAAAAAAAATTAAAATAAAAAAAAATTGATGGATCTCCTACACTTCCATAGGATCTCTGTCCTTGAGTTGCTCCCTCATTGCTACTGTTCATCTGACACTTCCTTGCACGCCTGTGAAACACCTTCACTTGTCACTGCCTGTCCTCAGCCACACCATCTCCAAGGATGACGCCATCAGGATGCTCACCCTTGGCTGCTGGAAAGAGCTGGAAAGGGTTCAGCTGCTTCCTGCACAGTGACCACTCCATCAGCAGAAAGTGTGATCTGAGACATATTCCAGAGCAACCGCTCTGCTCTGGGAGACAACAAAACATCCTCCAGCCTGCAAAGCTCAACGCAATCCATCTGCTCCCTTTGACATCCCTGTGCTGCCTTTTGCAAGACGCATTCCCCGGCATCTCTGCATTTGCCAAATTCTCTGTGACTCATGTTCTTCCCAGGTACAGCAAAGTTGTGAATTCCCCTCAGACATTACAGGGGTTCTCGTGTTTTGATGGTCTCCTGCTTCAGTAGCCTTAGCAGGGTTTGACAAATGGAGTTACTGATGTGAGGAGGAAAACAGATGTTTTGCTCTGTTTTCCAGCAAACAATGATGTTATTTCTATAGAATGACCCAACAAGAAAGCAAAATCCTTCCAGACCTCAGAGCACTAACCTGCAGCTCTAGCAGTGTGCAGCTTTCCCTTTAACCCACTATCAGCCTGATAATTAAATACGTAAAGGAAACACAGGTAAAACTGGCAGATGTGATGAATGAGATCTTTGTCAATGGATCCACTTCCCTGCTCCTTAACAATACACAAGGAAGAATTGCACATGGTGAGAGGTTCATGGTGTCCCTCTTGAATCAATGGGGAGAAACGGATGAATTTAAGGTGTGGTGGCTACTGCAGAGGAAATGGTTGAGGTCTTTCATGTTCCTGTATCCCTTTACTCACTCCAAGGATTGTCAGCTCAGATTTTGACATCAGCACACACTGGGTCAGGTGAGACACACTGAAGTCAAGGGGAAGGCTGTGTGCTGGGAAAAGTTTTCTGCCTCATCACTCCAGATTTTGCTGGAAGAAATTGTTCCCCCTTTTTTAAACCACAGAAAATGGTACAAGGGCAGAGTGGCATCTCTTCCTGGTGACTGAGGTGATAGCATAAAATAGGGCAGAAAGAACAAAGTCTGAGGTTTAATAGGAATAAAATATGATGAAGCAGTAAGTCCTGCTCTTTTTTGTGTGCAGCTATAACTTGTGTGTGTGATTACACAGGTGACAGAAGATGTATTGGTCCCTGACTGCCAAACTGATGTAATGCATGAATCTGTAACAAAACCTTCAATTTATGATGCCAAAGTAGGATGAAGCTTCTCCGTTGTCTCAGATGTCATTTTACCTGCTGTAAGTAAGTTCCTTTGTTCTACTCCTGCAGCTCTTCAATGCCTTTCACTCCAAATGGGTCTAAACCAGAGAAATTTAAGGTGGAATTGTGGCTTTCTAATCCAATTGTAAGGTTCTATTTAATTGCTTCTTGGAGGCCTAGCTGGTGATGATTTCTTGATTCCAGTGTCTTTGTTTCAGCATGGAACAAAGTTAAACTGCATTGCCTATCAGAACAGTTGCTGAAGGTGACTGGTGGACATCAGGTGGACATCCCATGAGAGGGGAGAATGGACTCTTCTGTCCCAGGAAGGTGAAGGGACACCATGGTCTAGTAGCTAAGATGTGGTCCCTCCAATAAAATGCCTGAGCTCTCTTTGCCCTGTTGACTTTCCTCTGAAAACACAGAGGGACAGGGCCCTTCTTTGCAATTTGTCTCACGTTTCTTTTTCATCTGAGGGATGGATATGAAAATACAAGGCTTGCCACCAAGAATGGATGTGCATTTAGGCTCTCTCAAATAATCGCTCATCTCAGGTTACCCAAAGAATACAGATAGCTGAGCTTTGCTGTTTGAAAAGGGCCACATTTTCAAACAAAATTGCTTCAAATCCTCCTCTTAACCAGCTGCTGACTTCCGTGCTTACAAACTCAGACAAGGTTTCTCAGATAAACCAAGCAACTGAGTTACATTCCCAGGCAGGGAAGATGTTGTTATTGAATTATGTCTTGCCAAACAGTGTCCAGTCTTGCAGTCTCTGGGCTAAATGAACAAGGATTTCCATGGAAAATGACCCAGGTTCCTTCTCTCCCTGAGCTTACTGTAGAGCTGTCCATTGGAAGATGTACTGCTGGGAAAATACTACAGAAAAAGTTCCCAGGAATACTCATTTTAATGACTTATTGAATGCACTGGAACTGGTCTTATGTTCTTTTTAAGTTTCTCTTTCCAGTAATGAACACATTTACTGACAAGAACAATTATAGAAGCAACAAATTAATGGAAAGATATTTTATAACACAAGTATTTTTATTGGAAACTTGGCACTAAGCGGCGTGTTCCTTTGATCGTGGAATGAAGTTGTATTACGCTCTCCTGTAAATCTAGTGGCTAATAAAAACAAAACTGAAACCTCAGATGGTGTTTGAGTATTGATAAGAAAAATTAGCAGGTGAACACCTATTTGTGAAGCAAGTTTCATACCGATTGAGAAGTGAGATGATGTTCTTTGGCTATTCCAGACAAGAGAAGAAAGAAAAAAGGATTATTCAGTGGATGAATGATTTGATTGGTGCTGTTTGTATCTGCTGAAGAGACCCTTTTTGGGGGCAGGAATAGAGTGTGTTGTGCATATCTGGAACACTACCACAGCAGTTATGATGAATTTAAAGATGAACATTCAACATCAGAAAACACAAAGAAATTTCAGCTTCTGCTGCATAAGAACTCCTGCATTAGTCAGAGTGTCTCCACTGATTCAGGTGGAAATAGGGCTGTTTATGGTCATTATGACTAATCATGTGAATAGGGAAGGAAAAGATCCCACTAAACCAACCAAAAAAAAACCCCAGAGGTGCAATCCAATTACCATCATCAGCATAAAGAATAAAAACTAAGACTTAACTTGGAAAGGGCAGTCCAGACAATTTCGTTAATATGGACACTGTGATGACCTCTCAAACAAAAAACCGACCCAAAACAAACCCCAAAGTCTATAATTAAATTTGAACAGGGCAAAAGTACTTCAAAATCTGCACCATCTATGCAGTGTAATTAAAAATCTGGCCAAAAAGCCACTTAAACCAGCTTGGTTGTTGTATCAGTAATTATTGAGCTCAACTGGTTAACTCCTCATCCTGCAAGAGTAAAAAGAGACTTGAATTGACAGGAAAAATCTCAATTAAAGTTTTTCTGATTTAAGTTTTTTTTTGCAGAGCCAGTCAGATCTCTGCATTAAATCAATGTCAGGAAATGGGGAAAAGAAATAAAAGGCCAATACTTTCTGCTGTTAAAAATGCCATAGCAACTTAGCTGGGCAGGTGGGAATTATCCATAGGAAAAAAACTGTCTGGTCACCATTGTTAAGACAAGAAATCTGGCAATGAGTAACAGGGGGATGGATGTTCCTGACTTGTTTTCAGATGATGTCGAACTCCATGGGCAGCACATCAGGCTGATCAGCCACAGAGATGGTCCAGAGCTAAATTCCAAACCCCACCTAAAACCCAGCACAGGTCTTGACTGTGCTGAAGAGCTGGTGAGGGAGTGCAGTGGTGGAGAGGAAGGGTAAGGGACTATTCACGAGCACAGCTGAAGCTTTCCCCCTTTTCCTACTCAAAAACTTCTTCTCCTCAGACACAACAAAAATGAAGAGAAATTAATCTACTAATTTCAGAGGGAATGTGGCCAAAAATTCCAACAAATGCCTAACGCCACCTTGTCAGCTCCACTTCTACTTACAGTCAACAATTTTTCATGGAACATGCTGAGATTTTTCAAGTGCTTCATTTTTTGCTGTGGAGTGGAAAACAATCAGTGTAATAGGCTGGCTTTTCAAACACTTAGGCCTGATCTGAAAACATGCCAGTATTTTCTCTCTCAGCAGATAAGGAGATACTTTTGTTCAGTCTTTATCTTCCATCTTTCCCCTGACCTGGCGGCACATGAGGTGTTGTGTAGAAAAATGTGAGGCTAGAGGGAAATTAAAACCTATTCTGTGTCAACCCAAAGGTATTATGTGCCCACCTTTTATTTCCTGAGACTGACAAGTGAAGGTACAGTTGTTTTTCTGCTGTTGCCTGTCCAGAATCTCCCCCTCCCTGCATTCCTGAGCAATACAAACATCACAAAACTGGTTTTCCAGTCATTTTTTGTGATGCAAAGCTGGGACTGCCAGGTAACACCTAGGGACTATACACAAAGCCTTTAACCTTTTTACCTCCTCCTGATGCTTTTAAATTGCTTTAGAGTGACCTTAAAAGATAAGAGGACAAGGGCACAGTCTTGAAGAAGACCTCTTGCATGATTCCACTGTTTTCTCCGAAGGGAACCGACACAGAAAGTCTCTGCATCATTTATGCACTAGTTAATTTCCTCAGATTTCCCTAAGTTTACCTGAGACTGGAGGCTTTCACTTCCCCCTTTTTACTTCTCCCTCAGTAAAATATTTATTTCTCCAGAGTTTGGGACTTTGTGGCCATGGCATCTTCAGAAGTGGAGTCAATTTCCCACGAAGAACCCACCAACTATCAGGCTGACGTGGATGGCTGCGTTTCTTTTCAATATTTGGATAAACTCTCATTCAACTTACTTTTTTAGCATTTTTACAATGTAGTTATTTGGAAAACAGAACGTTGTATGTTACCAGCAACATCTGAAAATAGAGATTGAGCAACAAGGGCATCATAGGACTTGATTTCAAAAGAATGCATGCAGCAATTATTCCAGGCTGCATTAAATTACAAAAATTGAGAAAAGCTGTGACCTAGATATTTCTTCTCTTCAAATATTTTTCATTTCAAGACTCTACTTTTTCTTCTTCTTCTTCTTTTTTTTTTTTTTTTTCCCAGCCTCCATTTTGTAATGAAAGAAGTATTATTTTGTTGGTAAGGTTTTTATCTTTGCAAACCCATTATGCTGTATTAACAGGTTGCGGGGGATAGTTAAACACAACAGAGACATATGTGGTCCCAGCAGAGCAGAGAAACAGATTTTGAAACAAAGATACCCTGTAAACCATTGGGAGTTATACAAAACAGACAGGGGAGCTATTTAAGTGAGGAAACCTGATCTGGATCCAGAGCTGGAATTGAAAGGCTGGAAAGCTCAAAGAGCAAAATTTGAGTATGAAATGTTATCTGTGCAGGAGGGGATTAGCTATGAGTTGAATTATGTTAAAGCACACTCTCTGCTAAGGAAAAGTTCTGATACACATCTTTTTTCATAGCAAAAGCAGTCACTACTCAGAGATTCAGTACTCAAAAAGCAATATCATGCACATCAAATAAAAGAATTGCTCCATATATTCAGCAAAAAATAGATTTTTGGGCGCAGCTGAGTGCTTTAGAAAGGGAAGAAATACTCAGACAAAATTTAACTTCCTTTCACAGCAGTGTGTAAAACTGAATGAAAAATACCAAACACAAGGGCATTGCAACTGGAATAATTACTCTGGATCCGTATTGGCTGGGAAATTATGTGGTGAGTCATTTTATTTTTTTAAATCTGTTCCTAAATAGTATTTAGCAACATAGGCCTAAATTCATCTGTGGATTAATCACTACATGATAATGACTCCTGACTTAAAAATTTCAGTAAATTGCAATTTACTGAAATGTTACTCATGTCTACAACAAAGTCGAGTACTCACTGCCTGTACACAGACTGCTTTGCCTGAGCTGGTTTATCAGAAATCATTAATAATTCTCTTATAATTTCTCCTACATCCTGTTGAAACAGTTTTGCCAATCCTTAATTGCTTCATTGCAGCTCAAAAGCAATTTTCCATGGGATTTTATTGCCTCTTTGAAGCATTAACTGGTGGAAACACTACTCCTTGCAACACACCTAGCAAGGACAAGGTCCAGCAGAAATGTTGCTGTGTATTTGGGATGAAAACACTCAGATGGGGGCTCTCAGAGAGGCTTCAAAGCCTTTCAATCCTTTCCCAGAGTCAGACGTGTTCTTGGCTGTTCCCTCTGCGGCTCAGGGACCCCAAGCTGCAGCTCCTTTGCTCCATGGGCACAGCAGGAATGTATGGATCTTCCTCACCTGCCTCTTCAGACAAGAGGAGGAGGTAGAAGAGCTAATCCCTGAAAATTTAATCCCTAAATTGGATGCACCAATTTCCTTCCAGCCTACCCCTGGATGAGGAAGCCCTTATCGGTGACAGCAAGGGAAACTGGTGGCAAAAAGCAGATTGCTGCAAGAAACATTTGTGATTTCCACAGAAACCCAGCCATTAAAAACAGTTGTCTTTACCAGAAATCATGGGTAAGAGGAGAAAGATGCCAAAGGACCAACAGTGCTCCAAGAGGAAGCGTTATCCTTGTGCCACCAGGATTACCCCAAAGCTGAGCTACGTGTGACTGTGACCTGCCTGTGGCAAGTGGGAATCTGTGGTGATTTGCACTGGGAGAAAACAAAAAAAAATCATCCTATGGAATCGATTTCTGGAGATCAGAAGATCCCAGCCCTGTACCCACAGCTCCCCCAGAGCTCGACAGCTGCAGGTAGGAAATATTTTCCTACCTCCTGAATAATGGCTTTACCCACTCAAAATAGATTTTCAGTATAAATATGTCCTCCATGAACCGAAAGCACTTAGGCTTAAAAGAGCCATTCACGTCTATTAAGTCAGACAAATGATTGAAATTTAACATTAAAAGTGCAACTCCACACCTTGTACCATTTATCGACAGGAAATTAGGAACAATTAGATCTCTGTAAAACAAGGCAAAACCGTGATTGCTGAAGGTCAGGCTCCAGGAAAACCCTGCAGAAAGCTCCACAGCAGAAATTCTTTACAGGTACGTTCCTTTACGCTTATATTGTGCGTATGGTTTCAGCAACAATCAGGTAAAATGGACAAAACCAGATTCCCCCACCAGCTGCAATAAATTCAACCCTTTTTCTCCCCCAGCCTCCTGTTATAAACAAGCAGAAATGTTGCACAGAACAGACACTCTTCTGCTCTTTTATGGGCGTTGCTGTGCTCTGGAATGGAAAGAGGACTGGCAAAGATTCCTTGCAAGTACCGAAATGAAAGCAGGAGAATTAATTTTATGCAACTCGCTCTTGTGTATTTCTGGAGTTTTAGTGCTTTCCCATTCTCAGAGCTCACAATGAAACACCTTGTGTAAATATTGCAAGCTCCTACCTGGAATTCTCACAATGAGCTGTCAGCAGATAAACTTCAGCCTGTAACTTTCTGTAAATGGATGAAGTTGAGAACACACACACACAGACACACAGAGTCAGATCTCTTGACTTCTTTCAAATGGACTGAAATTCTGGTTCCTAATAAGTTTGTACATGCTAGGTTAGAAATGAAGAACCACTTTCCAAAATGTTATGTCCAACTCAGCCAAATTTTGAATAAAGCTTCATTAAGGTTCTGAGGGTTTCAAGTTTTTGGACACACACGCAGACAAAAAGTACATTAGATAGATAGATAGATAGATAGATAGATAGATAATTATTCTTCCAACTTCCAGTTCTGGCTAGCACTAGAGCCAGCCATGCCAAAACACAGCAAAGAGGACTATTCTCCTGATACTCCCAGCTGTGGCCAGAAGAAACTGGGCCTGAAATCGCATGAGAAAATTTCAAGACAAATGAGCTTTGGCTGGTTCCTCTGCGAAGGTTTGGATGCTTATTTAAAGTCAAGTGACCCCAAACTGCAAAGCACTGGATGTTCACTCATCACTAATTTCTAATAGTCACTCTGAGACCAGGTGGAAGAGCCAAGAAAGGCCTACGGGCTCCTTTCTTGCACAGAGGATTTCAGAGATGGAGGAAATGAAAAGTCTCTGGGGTTTGTAGGCCATGTTGGCTGGAGAAGTTGTTTTTCCTTGGTGTTACGCAGGAGTTTTGATGTTTGAACAACACCAGAGTGATGGCAGCCATCAGGGTGACATCATGTCCTTGCAGACAAGCCAACAGCTTTGGCTATTGTCTGGTCCTTCATCTCCTACAGGAAAGACAGGACAACCCCACTCTCTTTCCTCTGCCACCCCCTCGTCCCCAAGATGCTTTTTCTGCTGCATGTCGGGCCACCTCCATGCAGCCTTGAGCGAGGCTGAAGTGCTAGAGACAAATTGTGTGATTCCCTTGGAAAAATCTTGGGTTTGAGGCTGGGGACAATGAGAGGTATAAGGACAATAAGGAGAACTTGCATTTTGGGAAGTCAGGGAACCTTTTTTGTCACTGGTCCCTCAGATGAGTGCAGCTGAGATGAGTATGTGCTTTTACAAGCAATTATTTTAAAGTGTGCCCAGAGGACGCAATAGTCAGGCTTTATTGGATATGTAATGCACACTGTGACTGTATATGGTGGCCAGGATTACAATTCTGGGACCTTGCAGCCTGCAGCTGTTCAGTAAAGCAAAGGAAATCCCACCAAAAGAAAAAAGGGAGGGGGGTTAGCACGCTTTTAAGCCAAATCCAAAACATAGATTATATGACTTCCCTCATTTCAGGACTTTTCTGTGCCTCTGGGGGCAGCTGGAGGAAATATGAACGAGCATCTTCCCTAGAGCTTTCCCTAATGAGGGGAGGGGGCACAGCCTCCCCAGGCACAGTTCCTGTTGGCACATCTCCTGCCTGGGAGGGACAGTGGCATCAGAGGGGCCACTGCTGATGGTGGCCCTTGCACTGGTAATGTCAGGACTGTGATGTCCCCATGGGTTCCTCAGGGCAGGTCTCCAGGAGCAGCCATGGCATGGTTCAGTCCCAGTGTTCATCCACATGCCACTGGCCAAGGGGCCAGAGGAGAAGCATCCAGCAGATGAAATATCTGCCCAGCTGGAAGCAAAGAAGATCGTCTTTTGGGAGAGGCTGGAGCTAGTCCTGAAGCAGACCAGAGCAGGACAGTGCCTTGGGAACAGAGACAGCCGAGGACACAGACTGTGGGACATCTGTCCCACCACAGGAACCACACACCAGGCTTTCTCTTCCATGGTGCTTATTATGACCCTAACCTGATTAGTGAGAGACAGAGCGTTCTGCACTCTAAATCGCTTCCCATGAACAACTTCTGTTTGTTTGTTTGTTTGTTATTCTGGTGTGGGGAAACTTTGCTGCTGTGTTCCAGAAATCGGGCTGAAAGTTTGCCTTCGAGAACAGAGTGTGTGCAGATGTTGGCAGGACAACCTCAAGACAAACTGGGATCTGATCAACCACTCCTGCAACCGGAACAATCAATACAATGGACAGGCAGAGCATGTGATACAGATCTCAGATAAGGCCTACAAGGCCTAAGAGGAGCAGTGGAGCATAGGAAGGGGCTGGTTAAGCATTTTTGAGTGCTCTGGGCAGGGGCAGCAGGTTCTTTGTGATTTACATGATAAGCAGAGTTACCAGAGCCTCCACACAGCTCCAGTGGCAAAAGTGTGGCACAGATCAGATGGAGCTTGTGCATTATTTCATCACTGCAGGTTTGCTGGGAGTGCATTTCCAGACTGTAAGTGTTGCTCAGCTGCTGGGCTTCAGCTATTCCTTACCTCAAGGCCCTTCTTGGAACTGCAAAGAAATGTGCAGAAGTTTCTGAGCCGCTGCTCACACCAGCCCCACATCACACACTCTGGAGTATCCAAAGAACTGAAGGTGATGGCACTTGTTTGGGAATAGCTGGGAATCCAGTGTGTTTATGGAAGGCAGCAGGCATGGAAAGGGGATTTGGAGTCCAGGTGAGTTGGTCTGTCCCTGGGATCACACACCTGTCCCCTGCAGGCAGCATCCTGGAGGCATCAGGGAGGACATGCACTGGATACAGCACTGAGGCCTCAGCCAGGGATGGGCTCAGCACTTCTGCAGTCCAGAAAGACACCTAAGGACTGAGCAAAGCAAAGGCTTTTCAGACCTGTTATCTCAGATCCTGGATGCAGGGTTAGGAAGTCTGAAGTAATACATGAAGTCAAAAACTCCATGAACTCAACCTGAACAAAAACATCACCGCTGAGCACTATCCTAGTTTAACACAAAACCCCTCTGGCTCCCCAGGTTCAGGCAATTTTATCAACACTTGATCTCCTTTGACATCAGAGCTGGCTTCTGTCTCTAGATCATTTTGTCTAGACTCGGTGTTTACACGAGGCTTACCCAGATTGGCACCGTGTGCTTGGCAGCCTCTCCGGGTGCGCGCGTGGCCGCTCCCGGCAGCTTTGTTTGCGCAGCTCCCCGCCGAGCCTGTGACCAAAAATAAACACGGGATTCAATGTGAGCAGCACTCAGTGGGACACTAAATGCATTTTATACGGTTTGCCCACGAAGCAAAGGATATGAACTGATTTTCAGACATCTACAAAGGGCCCTAATCAATCCCAGATCGTCAGACAAGAGCGATTGTTCGGGTGGGCTCAATTTCTGCTGCTTTTCACCATTGCAACAATTACCCAAACCTCAGTCATGTTCAATATGTAAAGTGACAGCAAAGCCCAACCTCAAAAAATTTTCAAGACAGCTTTTTCTGTGTATAAATGCATCAGCCTAAGGCCAGCAAGGGTCAGTGAAGAGCTGCAGAGTCCAGTGGACTTTGAATAAGAGCTGTAATGATGTTGGTAAAAGAGACATTTCACAGCTCATGATGGCTGGAGGAAGTTACTCCATCCAGGAATCAACAGTTTATGTTCAGCTTCTTAAAATCCTCAGGTAAAAGGCTTTATTTTAATGAGAGGATGTGTAGAGTCATGGATCTGAAAGCCAGGAAGAGCTGTTACAACTACCCAGCTGCCCTTCTGCAAAAACCCTGTGATATTGCCAAAGGTAATACAGGTGTGCGTGGCTGAGTCACAGTGTCCTCTAGACAAACATCTGTCCTCTACACCAACATCTGTCCTTCATTCAGAGTGTCTGAAGACTTCAGCTGAACTTCTTCCCCATCATTAGGTTTTGTTTGTCCTTGGCAAGAAGAACAAAAGATTAATCATAACTCTAAACCCAATATTTGGTCAATGTGACTATCCAGGTCTTGAAAGGAGTAAACAATGTGGACATTTAGGGTAAGAGCAGAACTCAGCCAGGCAGCAGAGGAGTTCATGGGAAACAGCACTGTTTGTTTTCTCCCAAACCTCCCAAAACGTTGTATTTTGCTATGTGTAATTAATATTAATCACTCCAATCAAGTTAACTATCAAGGTTTTGGGTAGTCCTCGCTTCTAAGTGTCTCTTCCCGCTCATGTTCCCATGATACACACATTGGCCACAGCTTGGCTGTTCATTTCTTGGAAAAGAGACTGCACAGGAGTACTGGGATGAAATTTTGTCCAGTCAGAGAGAAACAGCCCCGAGAACAGAGGCACTAGTTACAAAATCCTTCAATTAGTAAAGAAGTTGTTCTCACCGGGGCTGAGCTTTCTGAAATAACACCAAGTGCTTGGAAAGGTCGGGTCTGCAGCAGATCCCCACCATTTGGAAGGATTCCTGGGCTGCTCTGTAGGGTTTTTATTGGTTTTCTCAGCCTCATTTGTCCCTCTGGCCATCAGATGCACATGACCTCCGTGGCTGATGGCAGATCTGCAGCAAGACAGCTGAAATGGCACACATGAGGTATGCACATATTCATGGCTGCAGAAAAAGCAGCTCCTGAGCCAACCTGACGAGTACAAGAGACAGCTGAGCTGATAGGGGGTCCTGTGTGGATGTCAATTTTCGGCCAATAGTGAAGTGTCAGGACACAATTGTTTGGCAAGTCCTTTGCCCTTTACGCGTCCAAACGGCGTCGCTGCCTTTGCGCAGGGGAGGGCTCTGGATCTCACAGGGTGCATTCCTTGCTGCTTTCCATTCGCTCAAAAAAAAAACCCCACCCCAACAACTGCCAAACCTTCCAAAATTAGAAGTGAATCGCGGGTCGTTTCTATTGCAACATCTCAGCGATAACCCTTGGTAGCTGAAATCTTCCCTTTCACGTGCAATCACATCTTATGAGCTGTGCTGTGACGTTCCCCTCACGGAGATGGAGTACGAAGCGACGACTCACACCTTTCCCCAGTTGTTGTGCAGACAGCCCTTCCTATGCAACACTGTGATATATATCTGATGATGCTGATAAGAGGTCCGAGCATGTTTTAGCTCCTTGTGTAATTCCCAGCCTGCGTTCTGGAAATAAAACGACTAGAAAGTCTCAGCTTGTTCCATCGGTCTTAAAATGAAGGATATTGTGGGCATCGCTGGAAAAAGTGCAGGCCAAGTTTGTTAGAAGTATGAACTTAGAAACCTATAAAGGAAATCTAATGTCAGAGTTAATGTGCAGACTCTGGAGAAAACCTTGCTGGTGTCAAGATATGCAGAGTAACTGAATAAATCTGCTCAGATCCTCACACAATCTTACCTCTAATTAGAGCTGCCTGAGGCAGAATCTGTCAGTGCAGGGATGGAAATGTCAGACTGGGGACGGGCTGCTGGCCCTCACACTGCTTGGGAGCTCAGACTGCTTTGCCATGGCCCTCCAGCATTTCATTCACAGGCATTAGGATCCAAAATAAGGCTGGAAAAGTTTTTCTGCAGAGTCAGATTGGAGGCAGGTAGAGCCGAGGAGTGATTTTGCAATGGAAACCTGACAACTGCTGTACACAAAACCCCCTTCTATTCAGCTGACCACTGATTTCAGGGAATAGAGGGAGCTTAGGAGAAGCGAAGCATGGATTTAAACTGAAAGAGGGTAGATTTAGATGGGATATTACGAAAAAATTTTTTCCTCTGAGGGTGATGAGGCCCTGGCATAGGTTGCCCAGAGAAGCTGTGGCTGCCCCATCCCTGGAAGTGTCCAAGGCCAGATTGGATGGGGTTTGGAGCAACCTGGAATAGTGGAAGGCATCAGGAACAAGACGATCTCTAAGGCCCCTTCAAACCCAGACTGTTCTGTGTTCTGTGATTCTGTGACAGATTAAGCATTATGATTCCAGGAACAGTAATTCCCATGTTATTTATTTTAGTCTGGCTAAGCTTCCCAGAAAGCTTCCAAGGAACCCTGACAGAGTTTCCTAGCCATGGTGAGCAGTCACCTTGCCTGCACAGCAAGTCATTGTCCGTCATTCCCACCTTACCACGGCAACATGCTTTTCCAGGAACCTCCCACAGAGAAGTTTTCAGGCAGATAAGGATTAGTTTTTCTTGAGTAGGAGCCATGGCGTTCGTACAATAGCAGTCATCACCACCATCTCCTGTGCCAATGAAGGCCACAAGCTAACTATAAGATGCTTAAGGAGCTATTTCCTGCTATTCTTTCACTTTCCACCAGCTGTTGTTGTTATTATTTAACTTACTATTAGCTTCAATATGATGCAGCATCAAGCAGTTGTTCTTATTAAGGAAAAAATAATTGGCTGTCTGGCCCACGCTTGGATGAAAGCTCATTTCTCTCTGGGGAGTTTTCAGCATTAGTCCATCTCCGGCAACAAAAGCTGTGATTTTAGCATCCTCCAAAATGTGGGATTACAGTAAAAGTGGAAATGGGGTAGTGAAGGAAAGTTCTGAATTAAAGATCCTCCTATGGACAGTTAGCAGGACGGTCGCTTCTGCGTACAAAAAAATTCTAGTAAAATAAACACACGCTCCAAACTTCCTGGGCTCTAAATCATCCTGCTAAATTTGATTATCACTTAAGTGATTTAGAAAGCAAGATGTTCTCTGCGTTATGAGAGTTTATTCACAACGTCAGCTAAAACTGATAGACACTGCAGTAATTCAAACCAGAGGGTGGGGGGAAAAGGAGTTATGAAAACTTGGCTTAGGCTGGAGACCAGAGAAGAAATTGAAGGAAGAGCAGCATTTTTGAGGGAAAGGCGAATTGAAGGAATGAAGTTTTGAAATTCCTGTCTTTCCTGCCTCCCCAGTCAGCAGGAGAATCTAACGTTCCCTGGCTTCATGGGGAACAAAGCAGAGCTTGAAGTTTTCAGCTCCGCTGCTCCCACTGACTGTGGTTCCCTGGCTGCCCAGCCCGAACCCCAGCTCTTGTGTACACACAAACCAGCCTGTGGCTTGCTCCAGGCTTGAACCTGGTGAAAGAAAGGCTCTCCAGAGCACTGGACCGTGCTGGCACTCGACATTGAACCTCCTGGACGTCAGAAATCACAAGGCTTGAGTGCTGAGCAGAGGAGGGTCCCAGCCCTGCTCCTGGGACAGGCGGATCGCTGCCGCTCCGCTCCAGTTCTCACAGGCTCTGAGTTAAACCACCTGTGGGTCTCTGCAGCTCTGTGCCTTCCTCTGACACTTCTCCCTGCTGCAATTCCTGTTCCAAAAGATGCACATCCTGTGCCTACTGCACAGGGCTAAATGATGAATGGGAAGGAATTCTCTGAGCAGGTGCTGACATCCCGGCTGGTGAGCTGACACCACGACAAAGAGGTGGCAGGAGAAGATGCCACCTCTCCTGCAGAGGAACTGCTGAGCCACACAGCTCTGCACCAAATCCCTCAGGAGACTTCCAGAAAGCCTCCAATAATTAACAGCATGAAGTTAACCGTATGTCAGACATTTCACGGCAGATATCCAAACTGTAAATGAGTATCTGTTAGAATTTTACTTGGAAAAGAAAAACAATAGAGGAAGATTTATTTTGTATTAATGCTCTAGCATACTTCCTTACCTATCTCCCTATCCAAGAGCTTTTTCAGTATCCCAGTCTGGGCTCAGCACCATTCCTGTTATATCCCATTTGCCTCTCCGTAGCTTCCAATAAATTTTGAAACAAATCAGCAAAAGCGGGAGAGGCTCTCAGCATTTTATGTAGCTGGAATAAAAGTGGGAACAGAGGCATCTGTGTGATTTGCTTCCACCCTGGTGAAAAAATCAGAGAATGAGAGAAGACTTAGGGACATGCCTGCCATGCAGGAGGCAGAGGAATGTTTGTGAAAGCCTGAGCAGAACTTGTCTGTGCCTTGCTGCCCTAAGATTCCCAATAGCAGCTCCAGTGGCTCCAAGCCACAACAACAGACTCAAGCCACAGCATAGAAATAATAAAAAATCTGGACATTAACTAATAAACTTGAGAAAGAGAAAAGAATTTCAAGCACAATCCCAGGAAGGGAGTGAAATGGGGACCCCATGCATGGGTTATGTGGGGGTCTTAAACCTTCAAGAAGTGAGATTTATACTGATCCAGAACAAGGCATGTGAGTCCACCGTGTCCAGCCTCAGAGGTTTAAACACCTCAGATGCAGACTCTCTGTGCGTTTGTGTCTTGGTCAAGAAAAATGTTCATTCTTTTGGAGCATTTCTTCCAAATTTTCCATCTGAGACAAGGAAACGGGGAACCTGATTAATCAGCCATCAGAAATGTCTTTATTAAGATTCTCTGAAAGAGCCTGGCAGTGAACAAGGGTGGGTACACAGCTGCCAACCCAGGACATGCCCAGGTGCCAGGGGTTACCTGCCAGCCCTGGCACCAGCCCAGCCCTGACATCACATCCTGACTGCTCTCCAGAATGTGAACTGCAGGAAGCAAAGGCTGGCACTGTTGAAACACAGCTTCATGTCTTTTATTGTAAAGGCCTGACTCCTTTTTCCTGCAGTTCTTAAGTGTGGCCCTTTGAGCGTAATTGAATGAGACAGAAGCAAAAATCGAGAGGTTTCTGCTTTGGAAAGAGATGTGACACTCATTTATTGTTAACCACAAAACACGGGCCCCTTTTCTTTCTTCTTTTTCCTTTTTCTTGGTGTCAACTTCACGGGTTTTGTTACTTCAAAGTAACTTGGTGTTTAACAGAGCCTAAGACCCAAAAATGTCCTTATCAGCATGTTGGGATGCCCCTTCTTCAGGGATTGGAGGCACCAAGCATCCTGACAGTTTGGCTGCCACCAGAGCAGCACCAGAAAAGCAGAGCCTCGTTTTTGCCTCATTTTGTTTTTTACCAAACACCTCATTTATATTTCCACTTTTTGTAACCCCTTTCCACCTCCCACACCACGCTGCTTTCCAGAGGCTGCAGCAGAATTTCCCTGCTTTCCAGAACATTTCTCGGCAGATGAAACCTTCTGTCACCTGCATGAGAACTGAGATTTGAAGTGCATGTTGTCAGTAATTACCCACTTCATGCAATTTTGTGATTATAAGGATGAGGTGCACTGTAATGATGGTCTTTTGTCACCTGCACAACCCAGGGTGATCCTTGTCCTGAGTTTTTTCCCTACCCAGTAGTGCCTCTGAGTCGTGCTGAGCACCCAGAAGAAAACAACCCAGTTTTGGTCCCACTCATAACTCAAATCTTCATGAGGTATCTTACAGTTATCTACTTCCACCATTAAAATTTTTAACTGTGTTTCCAGCCCAGATTTGTCTGGGTGTTGTATCTTGTTGTATCTCCTCTTGATATGCAAAGGACAATCCCATTCCTAAATCAGTTTTCTTCAAATTTCAAGCTGGTTGGCCAAATACTGTTTTAAAGTAATATTTAAGACTATTGGGCAGTCTATGATGACAACAGGGGCAAAAAATAGGACGTTTCCATATTGGTGCTTTGTCCTCAACAGTGTCCATTCCAAAGTCAAATAGTGATGCTGGAGCAGGATAAAAATTGTGCAAATGTGTGAGCCAGCATTCATCTACTCTTTTGATTTAAAGAGTCACCATTTCCTGAACTCTGAAAGCATCATAAAATAAAACATTTCTTGGATGTTCTCTGACACGAGCAAATCTTTCTCAAAGTCAGTGGGAGACTTTCCACTTCCATTAGTGGGCATTTTGTCAAGTTCTGACTTTTTTTTGTCAGTGAAGCTCCAAATCCTACAACGATTTGAACTTTATTGCCTATGCGAGAGAAAAGCAGCCAAAAAAACCTCCCAGATAAATGTATGGAAAAGAAACAGCAAAACAAGGTTTCCCCAAACAGCATTCACCGGTAACAATACAGCTTTGTGACTGCTGTCATTTTTTTTTATGTATTTCCAAGGAAAAACTAAAGGAAATATATGATTTGTCCATGTTTCTGCCAAGAAGGCAGTTCCCAGAGCATACATTTAATGACAGCATCACAGGAAGACAGTTTTTTCCTCTCCTCTCTAAGTTCCCTGTCCACTGCAAAAAGAACATCAGCAGGAAGAAATCCCACACAGAAGGGGCGGGGGTAAGGATGCGTCTGATGGAAGGGAAGCAATTCTTTAGAGCTGAGCTGGTTTGAAAGGGCTCTGGTGAGCAGCTCGTCATCTACTGGAGATTGCCCAAACCCAAGGTCTCACTGCAGCTCATCAAAACAGGCCGTCCATGGATTCAGCTGACAGGAGAGCGCCAAATATCCATCCTGGAGGAGTTTCTCAGACCTGATGAGATTATGGGGTTTTTGTCTTGGGGTTTTTTTTGGGGGGGGGTGGGGGTGTTGTGGTTTTTTTCCCCCCAAAGCTGGAAATGGAGAGATTTATTTCTTTGGAAGGAGAATTTGTGGAAGCACAGGTTACCTGAGCCTTTGGCCATCAGGCAAAGCCAGGCTCAAACTGCTCCACAGCACTCAGTGGAAAGTGGCAATGATTCGTGGCCAGTGGGAGATTAAAGGTGATTGGAAGTGAGGCAAGGACCACCCCTGCTGCAGCATTTCCAGCTAAACTGGAGGAGAAATGTCTGCTATAAACAATGTAATATATGTAAACCTCCCTTGTACTTAAAACCAGGCTTGAAAAAAGTACTGGTGGAAGAAGAAACACCAACAAATCAAAAGCGGCAGAGGATAAAAGGCGGATTTCAGAAAGGCCTGAGCAAGAAGGCTCCTATGGAAGGGCAGACAGAGCACAGCCATCCATGAGCTCACAGGAACTTTCTCCCCAGCAAGGGAGGACTTAAAGAGCCAAATAAGTCCATGAAATTCACACAGGGATGGAAGAAATATTACCTGAAGAGACAAATTCCCCAATCAAGACCACAAAAGCCCTTAAAATTATCACATGAGCTGGTTCAGACTCTCTGGCAGGATTTCTGCGGAGCAGCAGGAGCCTCGGTGTGGAGATCTGATAAATCACAAGCCACTGCTGTGCTGCTGATGCAAAGAAAAGAGATCCATCAGGGACCAGTCAGAATCTGTCCAGGCCAGATTTGTGTTGAGGCTGATGTGATGCTGGGACTGATGTCTGACCGAGACTGGACCTTGGCAATGACCTCTGGAGGGTGTTGGAGAGAGGGAAGCTGCTGGGAATTGTGCTCTTGCTGGAGATTTCCTGTGGGGAAATTGGAGAAATCATTCTACTATCCTGGTGGAGCACAGTTATTCCTGCATGGGCTTCCTCAGGAGTTGCTGTTTCTGCCCTGCTCTTGGTTAAGCACTGCAAAAGTGCTTCCTAACCCATGGCAAAGAGCTTTAAACTGAGTGATCACCACTGACTCACTCTTAAGTAACACCGTGGCTTCCGATATCAAAAAGGATGTAGAGCTGGAGGAGTCAGAGTTTGAAGGGCTCAGTGACTGCTGTGGTCAAGGGCACTGGAATTTCTATTAGGAAACACAAAAAAATGCTGTCAGTTCTACCTCCCTGCTAAAGAGGAAGGTCTCCTCCCTGTCCCACATGGATATCTTAGTGTGGCATCATCAGGGGAGTCTTAGCAAGTGTGCAAAAAGGGGTGCAAAAGCAACAGAGGAGCGTCTTGGAGGCTGGGGAGAGAAGAGGTAAAATAAGAACTGTCAAAATTAACCCAGCTGGAAGTTTCAATGAGGAAAACAGTCTCAGATGTTTTCCAGCCACAAACATGGAGAGGGAAAAAGTGTTGTGGCGCAGTAAAAATGGAGCAGAAACCAGAGAACTGAGGGTTGCTCCAAGCCTATCACCTCTCCCTGGTGCTCAGCAAAGGGCTGCTGCAGGGCCTGGGGTGGAAAATGAGGAGAGGATGTGGAAAGGATGGAGCTGAGAGGGAGTCTAGAGGGATGGGGAAATCTCCCTCCTGGGGTTGGAAAGGCATTTGAGAATCTGCAAGACTGGAGTGTGAATTTGTAACCCCTGAACATGCAGTAACTGCATTTAGGGAATGGAGCAAGGAGAAAAGGACAGCTTAGGCACTGTCAGGTCACTGAATCCGAATTGACAGCAAGGCAAGCTTTCAAAAGCACTTTTTCAAGAAAAATTAAGACATTGTGAATCAGGCTTCCCCTCCATTCCTGTTTCTTCCAAGAAATGGGTCCCAGCTTTTTTCTGGCAGGACATGAGTCATTCTGACCACCCTCAGTGAAAGCCTGTCCTGTCTGGGTGGAAAGAAGAAATCCCCTGGCACACAGAGGTTTCTTTCCTGGGCATCCTCTGGGTAACCCTCTTTGAGCCTGAGCTGCCATTCATTTTTGCCAAATGACTAATAATGACTTGCAAAATTCACTACTATATTTTTCATCACAGCTGCTCTGGGAATATGTTTCTGGCACTCAAAGCACTGCTACCATCATGACAAAACCAATTATGCTAGTTAAAAAAAAAAAAAAACAGGCCAAAAAGATATAAGGTTATTGTCGGGGTAAAGGCAGGGGAATTATTGAGATGAGCTGTCTACACAACAGCTTAAGAGAGTTGATTTCTTATTATGACATCATGAGTTAGGCTGGTTCAATTATGATGAGCGATAAGCATGACAAAAACTGCTCCAGCTATGGCCTTGGGAGATGAAAACTGAGGGGAGGAATTAGGGGGGGAGGGGGTTGAGGGAAAAAAAAGAAATAAAATTAAGTCATCTTCGGTACATATTAAGCCAATAGAAGTTGGTTTAATTTACTGTGTGTGAGTGGAGTAGCAGGAAAAGCAACTGCACAAAAGCATAACAAGGATCATGTTATGGTGTGCATCTGTATAGTCAGGCACCCTGAGGGAGGATTAGGGCTCAAAGGGGTCCTGGCAGTGCAAAGAACCCAGAAAAGGTGAATCCGCCTGGTCCCCAGGCAGAGGGACATTTAGGATTGGAACTTCATCCTCGAATCTTATCCTCATCACATAGCACTTTCCATAAATCCACCTGACATTCCTATAAAACGGAAGGATTTTTATGCCTCCTTAAGTGCTCAGAATCACATAGTCCTGGTTCTCGGAAATCCATCCTTTTTCTCCCAAACTTATTGTAAAGCTATGCCTGGACATCAAGTGACCTCCTGACGCTGTCCTTAGGATGCTGCAGGACTGTAACATCCCCACCACCTCCCTTTTGCTTGGATAACCAAGCCAGCATCTCCCAGTTCCTTCACATCTCTTGGCCCTTCCCTTCCCTGGGGCTCTGCGGGCTGCTGAGCATAATCCAGGTGGGAAACCTGACCCCTGGAGGCTCCCTCTGCCCTGGAATTAGGGGGCAGCTGGGTGCCGAGAAACCACCTCTGAGAAAAGGGCTGAAAAATAAATAAAACCCTGCGAGAGCCAAGGGAAACTGGAAGTAAGGAGACGATTTGTGTAAACTTTAAATTGAGCAAGTTTCGTGGGGGAGGCTCGGGTTACATTTTGCGGGCAGGGAGAGGCAAACTCCGGCACACCAGCGGCGGCTTCGAGGCAGCACGGACACGGTTCTGTCCTTGCTGCCTCTGTGCCACCCTCCACCACACGGAAAAGGCAGGCAGATGGATCCTTTCAGGTTTGCTGTGTCCTAAAATGAAGGGGGGAAAGCGGCAGAACATCGGAGTTTTGCCTGTCAATCCTGGGCTGTTGGAAACCACCGAGTGTTTGTGACGGGCACAGCAGCACGAGGCGGGCAAGGAGCAGCCTGCCCGCTCTTGGCAGAGCCTCCAGATTTTACCTGGGGATTGCACACGAAAGGAAAACACATTTCTGGGTCTTGCAGGACATTTTTTGCCCAAGCATAGGTGGAGGGCTAAGGCACAGCTCCCCTGCAGACCACCCACCACCTCCTCACAGCCAGCGCTTGGTCTCCCGCTGGTGTCTTCGGGACACCCCGGCGTGGCCAGGGACCAAGAGCAATTTGGAAGCTAGAAAAACATAAACAGCTGCAGATTTAGAAAACAAGAGATAGAGATTTCTGTGATAGAGCTGTCGCTCCAAAGAGTGAGACATAACTATAAAGTCAAAATGGAAAACCTGTCTGGCCCGGGAGCGTGGAAAATGCGCTGAGGGCAGGAGTTATGCAATGTGGCAAGATGTTTATCTGTTCTGAGGTTTTTTCACTTTTTTTTTTTTTTTTCCCTGAAATTGAAGATGAGAGTTAGAAAACGGGCTGTTGGGGGCGAGAGAGAAAACAGGGACACTTCGGCTGACATTTGAAAAGCTTGACACGGCGATGATGACACTGGGGACAGTTTTAAAGGATCCTCTGGTTTGCTCCTCTCTGACTACTTTCAAGGAAGATTCAGATGACACAGAGGTGAGGGAAAAGGGGATAGACCCTCTCTCACACAACTCCCTGATATCTACAGCTCCTTGATACCAACACTAGCAGAGTCAGGGCTCGGTTCAGAAACAGAATCTGTGCCACACTTGGCGTCATCGGAAACCTCTCCTGTCTCCACACTCAGCAGCACCTCAGAAATGCCTTTCCTAGGAGTTTAAAACCAAACCCAAATGCTGCTGCCTTTCCAAATCCAGAGGAGATGACAGCCGAGAGGTTCAGGAAGGAAAGTCGGGAAAAGTTCACAAGGAACGCTTGTGGGTGGTAGAGTGACGTAACCCTTTAGGTAGCTCCCAGCATTTTGAGGTCAGCCATCCATTAATTTTCCATTAAAAACCTGGCAATCTGCATGTGAGCATTGCAACATCCGATTTCTGGATGCCAGAGAGGGTGTGTACCCACGGGCTGCCCCTGCACCCTGCTCCCCTGGGTGCACAGGAACTGCTCGGGACATCCAGAGCCAGCAGCCACTCGTTCCTGGGAGAAATGAGTCAACACTCGGACCAGAGACACATTCCAGCGTCCAGGAAAACAACTGAAACCTTGAGTGGTCTTGCAACACCCAGCCACTCAACAGAGTGAAGCAATTGCTCACATGAGCTGCTCTTCAGCTCACTTAAGCCACGCTGCAGTGCCCAGGAGTAGCCAGGACCAGAGTTTGCTCCTCCATAGTTTATGGATACCCACACCCAGGATAACGTGGTGCTGGGTGGATACCGGTGACCTCTCTCAGCCCACCTGCTCAGTGTGGGCAGTGGGCTGTATGCTGGGCACCCCTAAAATGCAGGAAGAGCCCTCTCTGGTTGCTGTGTGGGCAGAGAAGGGTAATGCAATCTTCTCTTTGCAGGGATGCAAAACTGCTGCCTTGGGAGGAGGAACCACCTCCTCATCCTCCATCCCGTGTACACCAAAACAGCAGCAACAGGAGATTTGCATTTCTGACACTTCAGCAGTTACATTAGGTTTTTTTCCTTTTTCTTGCAAGCCTGAGAAATGTTTATGGTCTAAGAAAAAGATTAAAAAATAAAAAAAAAAAATCCAACAAAACCCAGCAAAAGTGAGTCTATTTTTTCAGTGCCAAGAAAGGGGGTTTTAAAAAAAATTTTAAAGCAAAACTTTTTTAGTTACAGTGGTACATTTATATTGCAGAAAAAGTGGTGAAAAACAAACATTTCAGAGGTAAAAGCAGCTCAGGCCTAGCAGGTGTTTTATGATGTTAACAGAGCCAAGTGAGGAAAACATCTCTCCATTACAGATGCAATTATCTGTTTGAACTGAAAACATAGACTTTGGAGAAAAAACAGCGAAACGCTTGACTTCCAAAATATTTAACTTATTTAGAGCATTTGACCAGTAGGAGGGAGCAAAGCAGGGACAAAACCACTGGTGTGGTGCTTCCAAATGTACATATACTATTCACGCTTTTCATAGCTGAGTGGTTAACAACAAAGACAATCACATTCTTGCTACAGCTGATTAAACAGTTGATCCCACGGACCCCAGGCTTCTCAGACACTGTTGTTTGCTGTAAGCAGAACCAGCAAAACAAAAACAAGGCTGAAGCGGAGATGTTCATCTGCCGTGGCTCGGGTTCAGGACAGCAACCCCAGCCAGAGTCCTGCATAAATATGAAACATGTCCTGTTTACACTAAAATTAATGCAATTTAGCCAGAACTTTGCAGGGCTGGGAACGTGGAGGTGTGGTTACATTTTGTAGCTGAACTAGGATCTGAGTTGTGCCTCTCCTGCTATCATCAAAGAGCTGAAGTTGCCAAGTCCTATGCGCAGGACTCCTGGATCCCTGTTTTGTTTACGGGTTAATGTCCCAGTATTCAATCCATGTTTTCTTGGCTGTAAATAGAGTGTCCCACCAGCCCAGCTGGGCAACTTTAGATGATGTCTTAAGCACGCAAACAGCTCTCCATTTGGAAAAGCTTTGATTCCCGTTGAGCCTGTGAATAAACACATCACCCAAGAGTCCACTCCCCACCTACAGCTGCTCCCATGGGGCTTCCTGAGTTATGTTACATGGAATATCTGACTCGTAGAGAAATGAGTCTCATTGAACTTAAATGATCTGTCCTTTCAGCAGGCACACACTCATCCCTTGCTACATACCACAAATTCCTCTCAAAATTATTTTACATCCAGCTTTGTTTTGAATTTTTGGAAGCACTTCCAAATGTTGTCTCCTTAATGTGCCTCTGCGAGAAACAAATGCATTTGTATTGGCAATCCTTTGTTTTAAGATATTACTAAATCTCCAGTCTTTTCCCTCTGGAATGACAAGTTGGATAAATAAGAAAGCTGGCTTCTCACCACTTTTTTGCAAAGGAGGAAAAAAATGTACTTTACTATGTGGCATAAGAGACAGTATTTCCACATAGCAGCAACCCTCTCCCTGGAAAAAAAAAATCCTGCAAGCCTTTCACATTTTAGCCCAAGCAGAGTATTTGCTCCAAAGCAAAAATGCTCAAAATGTTCTAGAACTGAGTCCCCATTTGATATTCAATATTCATTAATTACTTTTGTCCCTGTATCATTTTTATTACAGCAAATCTGAGACCTGAACCCAGCTGATATTTTTTGTATCTCCTCAATGGTGTAAGGACTATAAAAAAAAAAAACATTTCCCTTATGGATAAAGGAGCTGCAATCCTGAAAAGTTTACAATATGAATAAAACAGGAGAAGCAGTGAGGGAGAGCTGTGACCACCACAGAGCTGGAAACTTGGAGCACAAGACCTAAAACAATGTCCCCTTGCAGAAAGCACGTGGAACTTGGCGAAGACCATCACAAGCACAAGCCTAATATTCCTAATATATCTCCTATTTTATACATATATATATTTGAAAGCCATGTTTTAACCTTGGAAGAAATGCCATGTTTCGTCTCTTGGTATATTTGGTGAGGGGACTTTAGCAAGGGTGAAGGGGTTTGTTCTTAAATCTGTATTCTCTAAACAGAGGTCGAGTTGGTCCTTCCAAGGCTTGGCCTTAATCCTGAGAGAGACTTTCTACAAGTCATAGTCACCCACCACCCAGGGCCATGATCTGTAGGGTCTTGAGTCCTGGGGTTTGTGATTACTGGAGTTTTTCCATAGTTAAATGCCTCAGAAACTGCAACTCCATTTTATATTTAGTTAATGGAAACCAACTGGAAAGATTCCCATTGACTCCCAAGGGCCATGTCTCTAAACATACTGTATTAATGGAATAAACCACCCTGTTAAATCACCAGAAGTCATGGACAGACTCATTCCTCGCCCCTAAGCCCCTGTCCAGATGACACAACTGCTCTGTAAGGGAGGAGCAGGAGGAGTTAATCCGGGGACTAAAGTCTAGGCTGCTGAAACGCAATTTTCGCACTCCCTCCAAACAAACACCTCTGGATGTGGGAAAAGGAAAAATCGGAGCACGGTCCCCAGGGTCAGACCAGAATGAGCCACCCTGATCCTGTGACAGCCCTATAGCAGCCAAATCCTTCCCTACCTATCCCAGAGGGTTCTGGCTACACAGGTACTAAGGAATGTGCAGGCAAGAAAAGGCTGCCACGGCTCATTAGAGGGAGAGGATGAGAGTGAAAAAATAGAATCAGAGCATCATTTAGTTTGGAAAAGACCTTTGAGATCATTGAGTCCAACTGTTAGCCCAGCACTGCCAAGTCCGCCACTAACCCATGTCCCCAAGTGCCACATCCACACGTCTTTAAAATGAGCTTGCTCTGGAAAAGCTGGATTTTGCTGCCTGGGATACATCCCCATACACTCAGCCCAGCTTGGAGCTAGAGAGCCCTGCAGCTCTTGGAACCTTCTGCTGCAACTTTCCATCCAAAAGCTCCACGTGGACTCACTTGTAAATGGCAAGAGATTAGAGAACTTCCCGTCGTCATCACTTATTCACGAAAAGTTTGGAAAAATCTTGCTTTCCACAAGAAATAAAAAGGAAAACGGATCAGATCTTGAGGGAAGGGGAAAATAAAATGTTTATAGTGCGCATTACCTAAAAAAATAATTCATATGATGAATCTTTATCTTAAAAGCCCTGGACTAAAAACAAATAAATGAATCATTGAAATTATTGTGGAAACAGGCGTGCTTCATGTTATTTATGTGTTTAATGTTCCTTTTAGGGTTAGGTTTTTTCCTTCCTATAAAGAAAGGCAGTTTTCTTAGCATTGCTGTGAATACCAATGTCAAATTCTATTTTAACAGTGCTCAGTGATGCATGAACATCCCAAAGGCAGAACTTTAAAAACACTAAAACCATTTGTTAAAGAGCAACTAGACAAATTGAGCAGTCTTCTTTTCCTGCAAGCTTTAGAAAAACAGGTCAAAATATGGTTCCACACGGAGAGTGCCTGAGGAATATTTTCATTGACTTCACCTGAACTTTGGATCAGACCCACAAAAGTATTTTTCTGTTGGCAATCAGTCTTTGGGAACAAAATTACTGATAAGATTATAAGAAACCAAAGAATTTATTAAATGGCCAGGGGGTTTTTCCAACCAGACAATGTGGTACGTTCTGGTTACCCTCCAGAGACCTTGAAGTTGCCACTTGAGGTGGGGGGATGCCTTTTGCAGCAACAGAGCAGCAGTGATGGGACTCCAGGAGCTCCTGAGCAAAGGCAGAAGTTCTCCTGCCTTTTTTTTTTTAGGAAAGGAAGAAGTGAAGGGAACCCTGCTATGAAAACAAAAGGAACTGTCTCAAGTCCAATCACGTCTTTTGAGAACATCTGGTTTTCTTTCACCAAGACAGCAACCCCATCTTTGCTGGTTCCTTCAAAGTTACCTGATCCAATTGTTCCAAGGATATCCCTCTTCCCTCTTCTGATGTGATATTTCTAGCCTCATCCTTGCATATTAGTTATCAAAGCAGGGATTTTCTTCCTTAATACACATCTTCTCACTGCCCTTCTTCTTTTATTTCTTTTCCTTTTCACCCCATGTGACATACCAAGGCTACAGCACCATTCACATCCGTGCCTCACCTGACCTCCAGCCCAGCGAGGGACTCACACATAGGCCTGGTTTTAAGCACAAAATTAGTACATGTGGTGTAATGGGTGCATTTCATGAGTTTAAAATGACATATATTTTAGACCTGGGTGCTGACTCAGGGGGTATATTCCTGTATTTATGTTGTAGCTTCAAATTCTTCATAATTACATCGCTCCTCCTGCTCTCTCCAAACATTTCCATCTTTCCTCTGTGTCAGGAAAAGTCTCTCTTTTCACAGCTTGTTCACCAGTTTATGGTCACACAATGCCCATGGTGTTTCCCTTGGCAGCAGGCCTTGGACTGAAATAATTCAGTGCTCTGATCATTAATTGATGATTATGGTTTGTGGTTGCCTGTACTTGGTGTCCCATGGAATATGAACCCAACGGAGCAGATGTCCATCCTTTCCTAGGATTAGGAGTCCAGATTTCTAAGGACTGAAGGACACACTCATTTCCCTCTGCTGCCATGATTCACCCGTGATGTTCCTCCAAGGAATACCTGCAAGGATTTAGCAGGATTTTCCCTCAGCCAGTCACCACAGGCTACATCTTTCCCACAGAGTTATTAGAAGAATTTTTAAACCTTTTACTACATTTTTTTTTGCTATGCTTTGTTTTGTTGGTTTTTTTTTTTTTTTTTTTTTTTGAGGCAACAGCAGGTTTTCAAAAATGCATTTAATAAAGAAAGGAAAAATCAGCGGTAGAAGGTAGGAAGTGGAGGTGATGGCTTACTGATTCTTTTCCATGTAGCAGGAAGACCTGTGCTTCTAAAGAAAATCAAAATACAGACGAAAAAAAAAA
>VXAD01002541.1:48041-81946 GCA_013399195.1 Dicrurus megarhynchus | reverse complement strand
GCTCTGCTGATGACCCAGCTGATGCACGTCAGGGAGCATGTCCTACGGGGAAATAACTTGGCAGTTTGCTCTGGATTTAGGATAGGACTTGTGTGCACATGGGAAACACTGCATGACTTATGCCTGCACGACGTGAGGGTTTGGGAAATGCCTCACGTGTTACTAAACCCATTCGAGTTCCTGAACTCTGCCTCCTTTGTTTTCATTTTAATTCCTCGAAAAAAATGGAAGATCCACAGGGAGTTGACCAGGCTAATAACGCTCATGAGTACCTATTCTTGGGGATTTATCCTAGAGAACATCTTTTTCCCTGATCAACAGCAGGCTGGAGAATAAAGACAGGTATGTCTCTATGCTCTCTATGAGCTGAGAAGCAGAGGAGCCTGGAGAAAAGGAAAAAAAAAAAGAAACAAAGGAAAAAGAAAAAGGAAGAAAGAAGGAAGGAAAAAAAAAAAGGGAAAAAAGGACCTTCCTTGAAGGGAGGAAGGGAGGAGGAGCCACATTTTGGTGTTGTTCACATCCTGACCTGTACCTGATGTACAGCAACATTCCCCTTCCACGCACACACCAGCACACCTGCAACCACAACTACAAAAGTCTCAGTTTTGGTGAAAACGCTCTTCTCTGCCAGCTGCATATCCATAAACCTGTGTTTTCCTCCATCCATAAACCTGCATTTTCCTCCTTGCTGCCCAGGTGCCTCTCTGATCAAAGGGAAAGCAGTTTCTTTTTTCAATACAGCCTTTCTTTTGGCAGAAGCACCTTCCTTCCCTCAGCAGAATTAATCTCCATGCAGGTATTTTTCCATTTGGAGCTCAACCTTCTTTGTGGGAAAGTTTATTTTTCTCAGCCCAATTAGCCACTGCTGCAAATGGTCTCTTAATGGCAGCCAGGGTGGGATTAGTCATTCCCAGGTGGGAAGGTTTGCTCCACGTGGCACCTGCCAAGCTCCACACAGCCTTCTGCTGCACTTTACAGGAGATGGATGGAGCTGATGGTACCATCTTTGATCTCTCTCTAGAAGGTATTTTATTTCAGCTAGCACTCCCAGAGCTCAGGCTAGGATGTGTTTATGACACAGCCTGATGTTAATGTGAGTTTTCCATGCTCTACCACTGTATTCTCACCTCTCCTTCCCCACGTGTTACTCCACTCTGATCTACTACTTGTGTTTATCTTTTCCCCACCTTTTGGCTGTATGGCAAAAAGTCATCCCACAGAGCAACAGGCAGAAGGATCAGAGCAGAAAACTGTCTTCTGTTTGGCAGAGAGCACAAAAATGGGCTCAAAGCACCACATGCACACAAAGTTGTGTCATCTGTGTCTTACCTGCCCTCCCCAGCCGCTGCTGGAGCATCGCAGCGGGGAAGGGGGAGCTCCCTTTTCCCTCTGCCCCGAAACAACTAATTAAACTGAAAACCATTAGCTTCAACCCAGCAGACCCAAAGCTTGTGTCGGGAAGTGTTTTCAGGCCCGGCAGAGCACCCTGACCCCGGGATGCACCCGGGGTTCAGACACGGGTATGAAGGCAAGAGCTGCGTGGGCTCCCGGGGCTTCTCCAAAGCCACTCTGCTCATCCTGGAATGTGATGGGGAATCCAAGGGCAGCGTCCCGCAGCCTTTTAACTCCTTGTGCTTCAGTCCCCCCGCCTCAAACAAAAGCGGCAGTGGCTCACAATGAGTGCCATTGAAGAGATAACCACCTCCACTCCCTGTTATTGACTTTAGAGTGGCATTTCCTCTATCAAGAACGAGCCCCACAACAAGGTGTTTGTACCTGGCTGCAAGACAAACTTGCTTTTACCGGTGCCTGCTGCACATACCGCACCGAGGTGTTGGGAGGATTAATTACTTAGCTCACGCAGAGGACTTTGAAGATAAAATGTGCCAAGTAATTACCGTGTGTTTTACTGATTTGGGCATGCACGGACCTTTTTTTTTCATAATGGTTTGTTGATTTTGTTGACTGGCAGTCCAGGACAAAGCTGCATTTCTTGCGAGGTTTCTTTTTTTTAATATTATTTTTAATAGGCTTTTTAATTGCAGTATTTACTTTAGTCACCTATTAAATAGCTAATTACTTGTGATCCTGTTTAGATTTGTGTTTAGCACAGACAACAATTACATCTTTTCTCCCACAGCCCACAGTTACTGCATTACATGCTGGGCTTGATCTATTTTTTCCCCCCGTAAACAGGATTTTCTGACTGTAATAACTTATTTTCGTGCTTCAGCTCCATAAGGTGGAATGAAGCTCAGTAAAGGCTCTCTGCTTTACCCACAACAAAGGGACCACGGCCAAAAGCTGTTGTAGAAACACGGGAGATTGATCCTTTGTGTCATTAGAAGGTGTAAATGGGACAGCGGTGTAAACAGGAGAAACAACAGGGTAGGGAAAGAAAACGTATGCAAAGTTCAGTGCTCTGCTGATTACGAAGAGGTGCCGGTGATGCCGTCTTGGGAGGTCATTCGGTTTTCCTTTCAGGAGAGTGAGCAGGGAGACTGGTGGCTCTCACTCATCAGGGCTTTGTGAAAAGCACTGATAGGAGCAGCAGCAGGAAGGTGCCGCAGAGAGCCCCTCATCCAGGGTGACCCAAAAAGCTCTGCGAGACCCCGCCTGGAGGAGTCCAACCAGCAACCCGTGCACCTTGTACTTAAACTTCCATTTCCACTTCCACAAACCCCCAGTTAAAGACCTCGTTAGGCAGAATTTGGCAGATTACATTTGGCAGATCACTTCTATTCTACTTCCTCACCACTTCAGGCCAGCACTAAGCTCCTCTGCAGCACTCAGGCATTTGTGAAAAGGTCAAGCCCAGCCAGAAACAGCCACCAACAACCACCACACAGGAAAAATATCTTTTCTTGTACACCCTGACCTCCTTTTGCTGCTGCAGGGGGATTTCTAAACTCAGCAGCTTAGATCAGATTACTTTTTCTGCCTGTCCTTAGTCCCAGCCTCTGACAGGACACCCAGTCCTGCAGGCTGGACTGAAGACCTTCCCAAGAGCAGTAAGTGAACATTAGATCTCTTTTTGACAAGATGACCTGCCCTGTGTGTGTGTGGAGTCTGTGCCCAGCTCTTCTCTCCAGCCTGAGCAAGCAAAGCCTCTCTCTGCCCCAGAAGATGCTTTTTCCAGCACATCTCTTTCAAGTTATAACCCAAAATAGTTCTAGCAGATGGAAACACTGAGTTTGCCTCCCTACGATGCCATCCAGAGGCCACACAGCTCCGAGGGGGGAGCCTGCCACAGGCACAAAGGGAGCTGGTGCCTTACAGCCTCTCCACTGGGATCTGCGGGCTCATTCAGCCCTGCCTCTGTATTTACTTTTCACAGGTTTTATGGCAGAGGCTGTGCATTTCAATAACCCTTTTTTTTTTTTTCCTCCCCCCAGGAATTCACAGCAGGTGCAGGATTGTGGAGGATACTTGCAGGAAAAAGCCAGGCTCCAGGGAAGAAACCCTCCAACCCTGCCTGTCCTTCTGTCTCCAACTGAGGTCAAGGCAATCCTGCTAATTATTGGATACACTAAAAGTCTTTACAAGCACAGGAGCCCCTCCAGGAATCCTGCAGTCAGGTTTAGCAGTGCCACGCATCCTAAAGCTTTCAGGGCAGGCAAGCTTCAGGGATATCATGTTTTTCCAGGCACAGTACTGAAAGCAATAGGAAAACAACTGTCTCATTGTTTAGAGCATCCCTAAATATTGCCAGTAAAGATCTGGTCAACTTTCCACAGTCTGCGGCTTTTGAGATTTTTCCACCGGGGTGATTTATTTCATCAAAACAGCTCTTGGGCCACCAGCTGTTAAAGCACTTGTGGAAAGGGCCAGCTCCATTCTCATTCCTCACTGCAGGTTTCCCTTAATAGAATCAAACTGGATAATAAGTGCTAATACTCTAATACAGTTCTCTGTACTTTGACCTAAATTCTCCTCCAGCTCCCGAGGGGGTGGGCACAGGGGGAATGCTGCAGTATTTCCTCCAGTGCATGGACAGGCAGGATGAACCCACACAGACAATCCTCATCCTTGTGTTTTGGGAACACTTTGAGGTCTAGGCTCTGCTGTATCAGATACTGTGCAAAATCCTATCCAGTATCTCTGATCCCAAATTGTTCGTGGTCTGTTAACATCCAAACACTGCTCAGTCCCAGAGCCCATTCTCCAGAATGACCTTTCCATGCTGCATGCAGTCAGTTCAGAAAGTCACAGCTGGTTTTTTTTAAAATGAAAAGATAAGACATGGCACAGTTTTCTAAGTTTGGTAACTGCACTGCCAGCTTGAGCACACAATAAGAAAGCAAATATCACTGTGATTAATTAATATCACTGAGGGAGAGGGTGTTGTTTTGTTGGGTTTTTTTTTCCCCAGAGACTATCTACAAAAATCAGATTGGTGTAAACATCACGAGTGTATTTCGGTCAGATTCATTTGGCAGGTCAGGTTAAAGTGCAATTGTTCATTTAATTACTCTCATTGCTACGTAACACAAGCTGAAGTTTTAGATACGTGAACCACACGTGCTTCTCCAGGACATGCACAGAGCTGTGACAAAACCAACTCAACATAAGCTGTGTGGAGCAGAGCAAGGTGGCTCAGGAATGGCATCTGGGATGGAATGAGGTGACTTTATTCCTCCTGCTCCTAATCCCAGCAAAAGCACGTGTTGCTGCCCAAGGAATTGGACCAAATTACTTCTCAAGTAGAAACGGGCATCCTTAGGCTTCAGGGTTGAGGCTCCAGGTTGTGGAGCAGGGTGAGTTTACAACCACTGTCAGGCATTCCCACACTTCCTCCTCCCAGCCCAGGGACAGCAGGAGTGGCAGCACTCCCGGCGCTGACCTCCTGCATGGCTCAGCCTGCGCTTCCAGAGGAGTTCTGGCAGCCAAGGGGAGGAAGGAAGGAATGTAGACTCTTCCAGTCACCAAGTTAATGGGTTTCAATGCGTAATTAGTGTCATTCTTGAAAACCCACGTCTTGTCACCGCTCTAAATGTGTTTAGCTTCTGTTTCCTCGTTATTTTGGGATCTCGTTTTTCCGCTAGATTAAGGAGATGCTTTTGCTTTCCCCCCTAAAAATCCCTCTCTCATGTGGGTGTTCATAGATAATTAAGAGATGATTGGAAACCTCTTGGCCTGCTCTTTGCATTAAACATTTGCCCGAGGAAGGACAAATATCCACTATGCAGTTTGGAATTTTGACAAAATCCGACGTATTTAGCAGAGACTAACAATTCCCTGATTTGTATCTCATCCTGGGTACCACAATTCTTTGGGACTACTTATGAGTAGCAATCATGAAATGAATTAAAGACTAATTTTCCTATATTGCCATAGCAATTTTTGGGGATTTCAGGCTGCCCCGAAAAGCCCAGAGTCATACACCCCAAGGGAGCTAGTTTAGGAGATTAGTCAGAGAGAGCAGGGCTGCTCCCTAATGGAAAAGCCAGGAAAACCAAGCAGCAGCCCAGGAACAGGGCAAAAGGCAGGCAATCCTGTCATGCAGCTCAGGCTGGGCTGAGCTCAAATGGGGACATCTTGCTATCATTATTAGGGAAAAACAGGTGCCTTGAGATGTGAAGTCAGCTTAAAGCTAGTTGGTGGAGAGGAACTATCTCCTCTCTTCACTTTCTCTGTCCCTATCAGGGAAAACCCATTTCAACTGATGTAGTGAGAAAACATGACCTGATGTCTCTGACTCTAATCAAAACACATGATTTTTTTTAACACCACTGGCATGTCAGCGTGCATGTCCTGCAGGCAAGACATTTTCCAAAGTCCCTGTGCCTGTAGGCACTTCCACCCCGGCCAGAATGTGCAGCAGCACATGAGGCTTCAGGCACACCACAGCTGGGTAAGCAGAGGAAAAGGGTTCAACTCCGCAAATACAGAGTTCTAGAGTTACACACTACATGTTTCCTATCCCATTTTACTTTTGATTTGATTTTTATTTGCAAGCCAGCAAAAATGCAGTGTTCTGCAGAGAGACACACTCTCTTTCCCCTGCCTTGAGAGAGACAGAAAGACCTAGGAAATGCCACAGAAATAAACTCCGCTAAGAAAATGCAAGAATTGAGCAGTTCAGCTTTCAAGAGTCAGATAATGGCAAACAGAAGGTTGAACTTTTCCCCTCGTGTGCATATGCATCATGATTCATTGCATACTCCTCTTATGCTATTCCTCAGCTATTGCAGCATGCCATAATTTGTCTCCAGAGGCAAACAGTAGTTTGCAGAGCTGCATACTTGTCTCTGCGCAGCGGGGCAAGGCTGAGTTCACAGCACATGCCCAAGGCACTGCACACCACGGCAAGCGTGCTGGCGTCAGGGAGAAGCACAAGAGCAGGGCTGCTCCCTAAAGGAAAAGCCAGGAAAACCAAGCAGCAGCCCAGGAACAGGGCAAAAGGCAGGCAATCCTGTCATGCAGCTCAGGCTGGGCTGAGCTCAAGTGGGGACCATCAAAAGTCCAAGGTGAGGCAGGTCAGGGAATGCACAGAATGGGTCAGGTTGGAAGGGACCATAATGGGTCATCTGGTCCTACCTCCTTGCTCGAGCAGGGTCATCCCAGAGCACACAGCACAGGATTGTGTCCAGACTGCTCTGGAATATCTCCTCTGAGGGGGACTCCCCACCCTCTCTGGGCAATCTGTTCCAGTGCTCGGTCACTGCACAACAAAGAAGTTCTTCCTCGTGTTCAGGTGCAACTTCCTGTGCGTCCATTTCTGCCCATTCCTCTTGTCCTATTGCTCAGCACCATGGAGCAGAGCCTGGTCCATCCCCTTGGCACCCTCCCTTCAGACTCTGATAGACAGGGATAAGATCAAAGTCTATTAGTGCCCTCAGAGCCCCCAGCTGGGCCGTGGGTGTCCCTGAGATGTGGCTGCTCTGAAACAATTCCCTGGGGTCCAAGGGAAGTTGCAGTTCAAGGGTGGCTGCATTATACTGGATCAAGTGGCCTGCCCGTGGCTAAGCCAAAAGGTGCCCCACGCACCCAGCCATGCAAGATTTGGCCTTGTGAGGTGAGAAGTAGTGGCAGGTATGAGTCACTTCTGGCAGCAACACGAGTGGAGCTCATCATCCCCAAAGCACAGCTCAGAAAAAGCTCTGCCTCAGAAGGAGTCTGAAATCATGGCTTTGTGTCCATGTATCCACATCACCACCTCTCCCCAGCCAGTTTGGACCAGCGGAGTCTGGCAGGCTGGTATTGCAAATACCTCTGAAAAACATCCCTGAGCTGCCTTCTGAAAGGAGTCCAAGCCCAGTGCTGGTGCTGCTGAAGTCAGCATAACCCTGAGCTCAGGCAAGAGCGCTGCCCGGAGAGCCTGCCTGTGCTCTGGACACGCTTCCCAGCGCTGCACGCTGAGTAATCAGCGATTCCCATGCAGATGAGCCCTGGGAGATGAGCAGCAACCAGCAGTGGGACCCGGAGTTCTGGGAAGCACAGACCTCTGCTTTCCCAAATATCTCACCGCGGGAGTGATGCCGCTCGAACCTTGCGAGTAATAAAAACTAATGGGAAACAGATGCTCCAGTACCTTAGATTAGAATCTGTGTTTAGATTTCCAAGATAATTTTTATCTCTGATACTTTGGCTAATGTAAGGCTGATATGATAAACGGATTTTCTGCGGAGCACGAGAAGAGCGCGCCTGCTTCGGAACGCAACCTGATACGGAGTTGTCTCCGGCAGGGAGACAGAGAAAAGAAACAGAGCTGGCCTGGACGAGGGTCAGGATGGAGGATGTGTTACATGTACCAGGTCAAACAGCCCTGGACTGGTGCTGGAGAGGGAGGACTCACGTCTCCCCTCCCACCTTCCCAGAGCAGGGCGTGAAGGACCATCCCACAGGGCTCCTTGGAAGACAGGGAAGCCGCCCCTCCGTCCCTCCCAGCAGCAGTGCAGCCTCCATCCCTCCCAGCAGCAGTGCAGCCTCCCCAGCCCGTGTCTCAGAATCTTCAAATCCTAAAGGGGGTGAGCTCAAACACCCAGAATACTGGCTTAAATCACCAACTAATGGAGAGGGTACCACACTCCAACAATCCATATCAAGATGAGGTATAGACCTCCCTGTGCATCCTCATCCTCCTTAGCTCAGCTGAACGCTGTTTTCTGAAACCCATTTTTTCCATAAGTCATCTTCCAGTATTCCCTGTCCCCATCACCTCTCCTGAGGCCAGGCAGAGTTTACTGTCGTGCTGTGACTTCTTTTTCCCTGTCCCCTTGAAGCAATGGCCACAAACAGTCCGTACAGCCTTGCCTTGGTCTGCAGCCAACGGTGCCAATGGCAAACGCACATGGCAAAAAAAACCATGGGGAAAAGAGTAAGAGATTTTATTTTTTCGAGATTATTTTTTCGTTATTATTTTCCAGCCTGAAAACTCTTGGCAGAGTAAAACTCATCAGTTCCTTCTAGCATTGTAAGCGGAGATTATGTAATATTTACAGTGATATTAATGCAATCAATCAGCGTCAGCAAGTGGACATGTGGGAGCCAGCTATACACACGAGAGAAAAGTGGGGAAAAGGGAAGCACAAAAGGGTCCCTGTGATGGCCAGGGAAAGATGCCAAATAATTTCGCTGCTTTCCAAACTAATATGTTACAAAATAACACAATCAGCTTTGGCCCAGTTCATTAAAAATAATTGACTTGACTGCTCAGTGACTTCCCAGCAGACTGGAGATGCCCACGAGCACCCAGGCGTTCCCATAAACACCTTTCCTCCTCCCATTTGAAGGGAAAGATTTGCCCAGGCCTGCTCCAGCTCAGTTCCAAATGATGTCAAAGGAGCCCTTGTTGAACCTTGGGCTAGTGGGAATGGGGAAAGAGTCATGGATCAGGAGCCCTCACTGAACAGAAGGGCTTTGCCACTGCTCCATCCACTTCCAACAAAACGCCAGTGCCTGAAAGAGGCCGTTCTTCCCGAGGTATGGGCCTTGCAGCATCAGGCAAGGGACTTTGCAACTCCGAAAGCCCCACAGACAGCAACTTCTGCTGCTTTGTCTTCTGTTCCTTTTTCCTTTTTCTCGGGGGGAAATACAAAGAGGGAATTGTTGCCAGAACTTGATTTCTGCATTGCCATTGGAGCAATTTTTAGCAGCGGCGAAGGGGCGTTGTTTTGCTGTACAAGGGTGGCAAGTGGGACCTGCAGATGATTTGAGAAAGACTTCAAACCCCACCCAGCCAGCTCCCAGGTAGGCTGCAAAGGGCTCAGCAGTTGGCTTCCAAGGAGCTGGGAATGTGCTGAAGAACGGCAGCTGGGAATGTGCTCTGGTCCCTGTCTCCCAGGGTGGAAACACTGTAGGTGTTTCCAAACTGTGTCTTGGAATAAGCCTTTCCTGAATAACTGCTACTGATGTTTGGACCCCAGCCTGCAGTTTGGCAGAGTCCAGTCTTGGGATTCAGATCTTGATGGTGATGCCGTGATGGGCTACCTAAAAACAGGCTAGACAAAATTAAGGCATCAAGTGGATCCTAAGGCATCATTCGGGAATGTCTCGTGTTCTGGTGATGCTGGAATGAGGGATCCCTGCTGCTCTGGCTGGTGGGCCACTCTCACTGGGAGAAATAGGCAAATCAGTTTAGAAGAAACTCAGGTCACATCCTCGTAAACCCATGAATCCTTCCTTCAAAAGAGGCAGGAAGGGATGAATTATCTTGTTTTCCTAACTTTAAAATGTTATGTAACTGCTGAGATACTGGGTCGGATGGTTCTCACATCCCGGTAGAAGATCTGATCTCTGACTTCTGCTGGAGCACGGAAGAGTTTCATAGCCAAATATGGCTAATCTGAGAAATTCAGGTCTGCTCTGGAGGGGTCACTGCCTGTTGATGTGTTTGCTGAACTGAATAATTGCAGCTTACAGAATCTACTCTTGCCTGCTTCCGAAAGGATAAAACCTGCATTTCTTTAGAAATGTGTCACTTGAGCAACTGAGGCAAGGACCCTAATAAAATTAAGAAAAATTTAATGATGTGATGGAAGAAAAGCTAATGAAATGATGGAAAGGCCTGAAACATTACGGCATTTTCTTCAGAGGACTTTTTCGACCATGAATTCAGTTTAACTTCTGGAGTAAGAAATTCCGAGTATGCTTCATTTGGAAAGAGAACATTCCACATATTTTAAATCCCTTCAAATGCAATAAAATAACAGGAGAGATACCATTTTTCCCATGTTCCTGCCTGTTATGCTAGCCCGGACCCAGAGGCAGCTCAGGCCAAAGTCAAAGCAGACATACTCAAGGCAGGTTTCTTTTTCTCTGTTTCCCTCCTGCCAGGAGCCACCTGAGGAAATTCCCACACCTCCAGAAAGATTCACTGACACCCACCTTGGCTGAAAAGGAAGGGACAGCTGAGTGGCAGAGCACTGCTAAGCCCCTGACCCCAGTGCAGATGGAGATAAGGCCAGGGAGGATGACTCCTGGAACGCTGGTTTTGAGGAGGGCAATTGGCCTGGCTGAGATTGAGAAATGCCTGTTCTCCAGAGGAGGATCAGCACGTGGGCAGCAGTGAATTTTTCAAGAGCAGCCCTCCCCTCCAGTTTGTTTGGCAGTAAGAGCCACTTGTCTCCGGACAGGCACTCAGCATGTGATCATTTTGGGCCTCTTCCCATTTAGGAGTATGACTCTTGGGGAAAGCTTGACATCAGATTATGCCCTTCTCAGAGAGTACAAAACTCTGTCTCAGGCCAAGTTTTGCGCATTTCTGACTCCCGAGCCATGCTCTCACTTCTTCTCTGTCCCGATGAGTCTATTTTGGGCTGAATTCCTAGTGACATGAGCAAAAATTCCTAGAAAAAGACCCTTGTGCACAGATGGAAGAGCAAACTCTTTTAACCACAACCACAAACCACTTCCATAAACTCCAACCTTTTGCTCCAGCTTTCAGTTTCCTTGCAGAGGCTTGGAAGCTTTCTGGGCAAAGTTTAGTGCTCTTAGGGGAAAAGGGCCCCTTTTTTTTTGCTGCAGAAACATGTTCCTTGCACCATGGAGGTGCTCACCAGATGCCCTAGAAACCTTTGTCACTGGTAGCAAAGGAAAAAGAACGTTTGCCCCAGACAACTTAAATCATATAAGCAACTGAATCAGGTGGCTGATCTGCCTTTGATCTCTTTATAATCTCTGCAGAGATATTTATTCAAGTGAGTACAGAGCAGGAATTAACCTCATGTGCAGGGAAGAGCCTTACAGAGTAACCTTTGTCTCTTCCCTGTGCAGAGGAGCTGTTGAGCAGTTTAGCCAGGCAGCTAACCTGACTTAGAGACTTAAACAATTAGACAGCTCAAGCAGACACCTGGAGGTGTCATCACCTTCTGGAGATGAATACTTTTCTGGTACCCTACCCTCTGTGCCTCCCTCGAGTGGGAAACACTTCATTTGTGCTTCAAAATCTGGACAACACCTTTCCCAACACCAGACTGACCAAGAATTAACAGTGGATAGAAGGGTGACCTGAAATGCTTGTTCCAGGAGAGCAGCAGTTGCTTTCTCTGGTCTGTGGTGATATTCACAGCTTTCTCTGTGTGTCACACTGAGGCAAAAATTATGCAATGCCCTGACTGTACATTTATCCACACTTCTGGTGCTTTAGCAATCTGGCTTCTCAGCTAGAGGCTGGAGCCAAAGCATATTAAGAAATGAGCCTGTGTTTTGAACATATGCTATCAGCAAAGTCTCGTTTTTTTTGTTGCCACTTAGTGTTTCTTAACAGGAGGAGAATGCACATGGCGCTGTCTTCAGGCCGGAGTGATGCAGGGCAAAGTCCAGTTCTGACCCACCCCAGTCAGGAATAATGGAAGGAATCATCAACAACAAAAACACTGCAAGATGCTGGCAATCACCCACCAGCTCGTTGCAGGCAAATATGGAATAAAATCGACTGAGCTGCACATGACCTCAGGATGAACAATGGTTTGGGGGGAAATGTCCACCCCAGCCTAGGAGAGCCATGGGCTTGGCCAGCAGTCCCTGGCTAAACGATGAGTCCATCCTGTTTTTTATAGACACAGAGCAGCCCTTGGCAGCTGCTCTTGTCTGTATTTCTATTTGTGCTGATAACACACATTTTTAAAGGCGATCTTAATTGCCGCACTAGATTTATTAGCAGGGATATTATCCATCCTTTCCTTCCACCCCCTCCCCCCTTCAGCTCAATTCATCATTTTTACAAGAGGGCGAGCTGAGGCCCACACCTCCTCTGCTTCCCAGGGACAGCACCGTGCACATCAGCTTCACCATCAGCCGAAAACCAAGCAGGATGAGTTCACAGAAAGCCTGTAGATGACTGAACCGAGCACAGCTGGGAGGCCAATTGCATTGTTTTCAACCTGAGCAGCTCGAGGTGCCAGTACCATTGCATCTATGGGGTAGGATCCAAACCACATCCTCCTACCAAACCCTGCCAAGCCAGGATGCTGAAATGGCTGAGCCTGCAGCTCGGAGCTGTATAAAGCTGCAGGGATAGCAGCCCTTGGCTGGTGCCAGGCTCCAAGCTAAAGTGAGTTTTACAGGAGGGAGGTTACAGGCCTCCAACGGGACGTAAACTCTGTTTCTGGGCGCAGCAGAAAGCGTGTGGCTGGTGTCTGTGCAGATCTTGGCAATCTGCATCTTTCAAAGTAAGCATTGGTGGTGCCAAGCAATTACGATGTTTATAGAAACTGATGGCCTACATCTGTTTAAGATACTTCCCAGTGTTTAGACTGACAACACAGAAAACATTCTGCAAGGAGTAAGCAGAAATTGGATGGTTTTATACATATATATGTATATATATGTTTTTGGGTTTTTTTTTTCACTTAGTAGAACTCACACTAAATTGATTAACTACTCAAATTCATTAGCATTGTAAGCACTACAGAGTGAGCACAAGCCATAAACCTGCCTTCCCGCAGGCTAGAGAATTAACAAAATGTAAGGAAACTCTTCCAGAGGGTGAAGCCTGTTTGGAACTAGACTGAAGCAAGAATGTAGTCTCATATCCCAGCAGCTTTACAGCCTTCCTGCTTGATCTTTAGCAAGACAAAGCTTTCTCTCCGTTGAGAAATCAGCCAGGATGGCTGATCCCAGTGTTCCAACAGAGATAACAACCGTTCTCACTCCAATGTAGCTATTTACAGGTGGAGCAGAAGAGCAAGCTGGGGTCCCAGCCTGACCTGCTTGCAAAGGGTAACTAGATCTGTTGCACAACACAGAGAAGCCTGATCAAAGCCCCTGGCCTTATCTCATCTGCCTGTGGTGGCTCCTTATCTCCACTCCAACATTGCCTTTTATTGCTTCGAGTCCTTCCCTGCTTTGGCTCCTTCCAGGAGGTTCTGCAGGGTCAGTGGTCCTTCTTCACACCAACACCCTGCTGGAACCATGGGATGCTCCTTCTTTGATTCAGGCAGCTTTGGCCGTGAGTAAAATATCCAGATGGTTTAGGGATGAAAGAAGCTGAGATTTCACAGGTTGAGCCACCTCCAGAAACCCAAGGATGACTCCAGAAATAGCCAAACCCCAGAACCCCGTGGCCAAGCCCAAGAGTTTTGGCAAAGCATCTTCCCTCAGCTGCAGCAACTCTCGAAGCAGAATTGGGTACAGCTGCAGCAGTACCCAAATTTTCATGCATTTTTCTTGTTTGTACAGCCAACCTTATCTTCCTTTTCCTTGAGCATGGGCTGCTGTGCTGTGGTGCTTTGCCACCTGACCACTGAGAGAAGCCTTCCCTCATTAGCAGCTTGGAATCGTGCTATAAATCTCCCTGTAGGGCTCACTCTTGGGTGACAATGTCCCAGAACAAAGAGCCCCATTCACCAGTCCAGCCTTTGGAGTTCATTTTCCGTTTTTTAATGTCAGTCCTTAGGGCGGAGTGCAAGTTTTACGTGCAAAGCAGGCAGAGACCCCAAAAGGGACACCCTGTTCTGGAATCAGTTATGACCAAGTCCCCCCGGGCATGGCTGCTGCTCAGCAAGTGGGAACCCTCTCCTCCCTCGGTTATACTGAAAACAAATGTGTGGCAGAAAAAAAAAAAAAAATCTCTGGGGCTCTCCCTTAGTTCACTGCCAGAATTATTATGGTATCTAGCTCAGTAAAAGACAGTTTCCATTCTCCTTTTCCTCCCACCCCATCCCTTGTATTTTTAAGGCCACTTACGTCACACACACACACATATGCAAAACTCCAGCACAAGAAGGCAGCCACATCAAGCACAACATCACGAAAAAGCAGCCACCATCTCTTCCAAGCCCTCCTTCCTGTAAATTAATACACAAATTATGCAAATCAGAAGCACGTGCAGAGGGGAAGTTGCTCTCCCTGGCACTGGCTGGGCAGGGACTGCATCTCCCATCAGGAAGTTCTCTGGGGCGCTGGGATGGGGTGCTTTGCACTGATGCTTCATCCTGCACCCCTCAGGTACCCACAGGGCTTGTCTTTGCTCCCCCTGGAGCATCCTGTCCCCGCAGCAATGACACCTCTGCATGTTGCTCCAGCACTGCTGCCTCTCCCCCAGTCCCTGAGCAGAGCTGTGTAAAACATGCAGACGTTTTCATCACTGAACTTATGGCTGCCCTGGGGGCATGTGCATAAGTTTACCCAGTGCTCTTTAAATCAGTCCCAGAACAACCTTTTCCAGCCACTGCCAAACAAAAGCTTTTCCAGCAGAACTCCATTTTCCTTTTCTCTGCAAGAAACCCTTTTTTTTTTCAGGCTAGCTCAGCTGTTACACTTGGGCACTGGCTGGTGGAAACACACACAAATACCTGCAACCTGACTGAAATTAATGGAAATAAACCTGCCGTTAAATTCAAAGAGAGTGGAACAAAATTTCACAGTAATTTTTTTTCCAGGAAGGGAACAAAAAAAGGAAAGAAATCAAAAAAGGAAGGAAAGGATCTGTTGAAACCCAACTTTAGTCCACATTGAAGCAAACCTTGGCTCTCATATTCCCTGTGGAGGACATGTACATGCTACAGAAGTGAGCTGCTGCTCCACCACAGTGTAAGAGCTGTAAGGATGCTATCTGCTCTAGGCTAAGGCTCCCAAATTGCTCCTCCTGTGTCCAAGCTGGTCTGTTATTCCTGCACTGCTGCTGCAGAGGTGGAAATGCGGTGCTGGTCACAGGCAGAGCCTGGTTTTCATGCTAAAGCAAGCACAGGGCGAGTGGGCACAACATCCACCAAGCAAACCCTCAAGGGGTGGGGTGCTTCCAGACTTTTATTCTCCTACCGAAATAGTTCAGCCACTGACGTCTCAGAGTGGGCTTTACAGGGCGAGGCTGTGCTCTGTTTCCATCTGCTATGACGATGGCCAGGGAATGCACTGTCCCACACCCAGTTTGCATCCATTATCACCAGCCCAGAGGACAGCCCAGGCTCCCAGGGAATGACAGCTCCTGTGTTTCCCAGAAGCAACTCCCTGTTTGAGACCTGCTTGCTCCATCCTCCCTCTCTGATCCTCTCACCCACAACTGCAGCTTCACACCGGGCAAGTGACTCAGAAATGCCAATACCACATGAGAAGGGGTGTCCCTGACAGGGAAATGGCTGCCATGAAGGGACAAACACTTTATGGCTGTTTTATGATGCTTACATCAGGCAAAGCTTGTTCTTTGCACCAGGGTGGATAGGGGAATTTTATACAGACAGAGCCAACCTAACAGCTCTGCTGACACCTCTCAGCGTGGCTACACAACCACTCCCAGATATCTGACATGATCCTGCATTCTGGACCCTCCAAAGTTTCCCTTGGTATCGTCTGGGACTGAGTAAATCTAAGGCTCATGAGGTTGCCCAGCAGAGCAAGGCCAAGCCACCCTGCCCATTGCATGGGGACAATCCTGGGGACACCTCTGGCCAGTGCTGAAGGACCTCAGCAGCTCCAAAGGCCACCTCCATCTGAAGGGATACAGCACTGCCCTCCGTGTGGGGACTCACAGCAGGCTCAGGGCTCTGACATCGGTTGCCCCCACACCACAGCCGGGGGTTGGATCTGCTGCACGCTGACATTTCTGCACAAACGGGCTTGGAAGCCGCTCACATCAGCGTTCAGCTGGAGGAAATCCCAGCCACGAGCCCACCGGGATCAGGGGAATCAAAGTGTTGCTAATAAAGAGCCATTTCTCACCCTCCCAAATCCACACTCCAAACAGTAGGATGCAAGAGGGAGGATTTCTCATAAGCTGAGCAACTCCAGCAGGAAATGGCACGTTTAGCACTTCTTTCGTGACTTTCTTTCCACCACATTTCCTCCGTGCCCCCTCCCAAGCTCTGTCCATGGCAGCACACCATCTCTGGGAGCAGATCCCTTCATTTTTAAGAGCAGCACCCTGCACTCCTGGCAGAGCAGCCAGGTTGGTCCCTGGCCACAGCCGTGGCTCTCCAATTCAGCCCTGCAAATCGCGGTGGCACCAGATTAAGCTTTTAGCCGTGTTACTTCATGAGGTTTACTCGTCACAAATGTTGACAGTAAGGATCAGCTTTAAGTAACAAACCAGAAAACCAATTCCCTTCCATATATTCAACAAAATCCTGTTGCTTCCTTCAGGAGAAAACATGCTGCACTGCCCTTTGTACAGGCACGAGAGGAAATCACTCTCTGGATTTGGAAAGTCGATATTGATGGGCTCAGACTGCAGTAGAGGGCATGTTCATTTTGCAGTCGAGTTACTTTCCCTGATACTCTCTTGATTCTATTTTCCTGGCAAATTGTGATTGCTAATAAATTGCAATAACTTTGAGTTTACATTATGACTCGCAGAAGATTATTTTGGGCAGTAATGACATTCCCAAAGTGGACGATCTCTCCAGTGAAATATCTGGCATATGGAAGCAATTCAGTTTTTACAGATTCAGATGAAACCTACGTATTACTGATGAAGAAACCATGTTTTGATAAGATAATAGGCAGCGGTGTGAGCCGACAGGGAAGCAAATATGAGGTTTCTAATGCCTACAAGGAAGTCAGGCTTCTCCCGAAGCTTACTGAAGCCAGTGGACTGAGTCCTCCAGGCTTCACTGGGGTTGAAGATCAAGTCTTCACCCTCCTCGCAACAGGAACATGTTCTGGGTCAGCTCATCCCGTCCCAGAACACTTTATCCTACAATAATATTCCAGCCTCCCACTTATTAGATGCTGAAATCTGTTTATTTCCTCTGGTGTCCAAGTCTCTCTCAGTGTCTCCTTTTGAAACCCCCAGGGCAGCCAAAGCGGGAATTTTAATTTTATTGCGCTATTTGTCAAATATTTTTTCCTTTACTTTTTTTTTTTTTTTTTAAGCACTGTTTACACAGAGCAGCCTTCCTCCCTGATCCCCTCTGGTTTGTCTTTTGCTTCTCAGGCATTTCCTAGCTGCTGTGCCTGGGCTCCACCTTGTCATGTAAATCCAATTTAATTTGCACAGTTCTGCTTGACTGGGGCTGTTTTCTAATAAATTCAAGCTCCGTGAAAAATTCCAACCAGGTGATACACTCAAAGGCAGCACCTCCTAACGCAGTATGTGGGAAGGATCTTCAAAACACACTCTAAGAGGAGGCAGGTGGCTTTTGGGGCTGATTGCACTTTTACTTCTAATATTAACTTTTAATTACCAACAGCTAAATGTTGTTTTCCTGTATGATCCATTGCTGCCTCAAAATCCGTTTTGTCCTGGGGTTATTGACACAGTTGGAAAATTTACTGTGTTTACTCTTTTCCAGAAAACAATTTAGTTTTTAATGCATTAATTTCAAACAAAGGCTGTGTCCGTGCTCATAGTGCAATCTCTAATTCTGCTGTTCTTCATCCCCTATCATTAGCAGGGAGCTGTCTTCAGAAACATTTAGTGCAGAGATGAAAACATGCAGGAAACAAGGATGAAGAAGAAGCTTTATTTTATGGGTTTATGGTTTTAATACTTCTTATCAGTGCATGAAATTTGGGGAATACTCAACAAAAAGAGTATAAAGAGCAAAAGTGCTCTTTGCAAAAGGGGCATGATGGAGTCTGTAAGCCCCAGTACAACACCCTGAGAGACCAAAGCAGGGTCAGAAGTGGGTGGTAAGAGAAATAAGTGAGCTTTGTGCCCTGCCCAGCCTAACATGGGCCAGGAAATCAGAGCCCAGAAATCCCCTTTTGCCATAAGCAGGGTCTGAGAGGCTTCTGAGCAGTGCCTACAAACAGAAAAAAGCCCTTTTCTTCACCGCCCACAACTCAGTGCAGGCCAGTGCCTACCCACTAACCTATTTGTGTCTGCGGGCTCAGCCCCAGCACAGGTTGGGCAATGCATGTGGCTTGGTCTGCCAAGCAACCACTGCACCCCCTCGCCTCTGAGCTGGGCTTGATCCCCTGTGAAGCACCTCCAAAAATAGCAGCATTGCATACCTCAGGTACAAGAGGCCAGCTTGAGGTTTAGGTGGCATTTGTCTGCCCTCCCGTGCGAAGGAAACCCCCCAAAATCCCCAAGAAACCCACAGAACTAAGAATCTCAGCTGTTGTTCCACTTGGCCAATAAAACCAAAAAATACTCCTCTAACAGGTTTGCAAATAAATACAGGGCACCACGACAGTGCAGGTGATTTGTTGGCACTTAACAATATGGGGGTGACAGAAAGCACTGCAATAGTCAAGTGTCATGGCCATTATAAACATTTTTTTTTAACGGGGTTTATTACAGGGCTGTAAAAGTCAGCTCGAGGCTAGAAGCTGGCATGCGAGTTCTCTCTACCTTTGAAGTATTTATTGACAGCAGAAATTTGGAAGGGGGAAAAAAAATCAATTTGGAATCTATGGTTTCATCAGGCTTTGAATAGCAAGTGCAAAAAGGAAAGGAGATAAGAAAGGGGGGGAAGAAGAGAGGGAGCAGTGCTGTGAGGATGGATAATGTCCAGCAAATCTTTTGCCAGGGAGATCTTCTGGGTTCACCTTTTTCCATCCATTAGTGGCTCACAAAGCAGTGGTTTCTACAAAGTTCCTCACATCTTTCAAAATATTTGCCCAGCCATTTCCATGCAGTTATTGGTGTGTAATTTACAGCTTTTCACAGCAGGGAATGCAAGTCGCCCTGGGGTAACAGATGCCATTGAGAGCTGCTGGGAGAGCTGCTGCTCTCTGGCTCCCTGCTTTCAGCAGAGAGAGGAGGAGGAATTTGCATCCAAGAAGATCAGCCCTGCCAGGTTACACATTGGCAAGAGCCAGGGGTAAATCCCACCTGGCCCGATTCTCCAGCCAGTGCTGGAGCTTCAGAAGTCTGGTCCAGGCAGAGGGGCTGCTTTTCCATTCCTGCAAGCACTTGCCAAATGCAGGTACCTCTCAGATTTCAAATCCAGAAGGGACCACTGTGAGCTTCTTATACAGGACAGGCAGTCCCAATTTTTGGTTAAATGTCACCTCAGCACTCCTGCTGTTCACCAGTCACCTGCACAGCACCACGGTACCATGAATTGGGCACACTGGAGCATCCCTGGGAAGCCCTGTGCTTAGGGGTACCTTTAAAGCTAATTTTAGGAAAAGGTTGCACGGAAAACACTTGAGAATGGGTTCACCACCCAGGAGGGACAGTGAGGGAACCTTAACTCCTCCACTGGCACCATGCAGGGCTGCACTCTGAGCATGGTGCACCTCAGCATCCCATTTTGATGCCTTGTGTGTGTCCACTTGTACTTGGTGCACCACCGAGCTCGGATCAGAGAGACAAGAATTAATCCATGAATTGTTTGGCTCCTCCAGGAGAAACCCCACAGTGAGACCTCCTTGGATGGGAGAAATGAGCTGGAAAATCAGCTTGTAACATCTCAAAGCAAGCCAGAGAGGTTTGGTGAAGATGAACCACACCTCGAGCAGGCAGAGCAGGAGAGGAGACGCACTGCTTAACACCCACCAGCAGCCTGGCCTGACTCCCTGGGAAGATGACGCTATTTTTGTCTGCCCTTTTCATAGCCACATTCACCACTGAAACCCTGCCACATGCTGAATTATGGGCTGGATGGATGACTCCAACGTGGAGCAGATGTTTATCTCATTTGCTTCGAGATTTTTTTAAACATTTCACGTGTAGGAAAACGATAAAAGTAAGAAGATTAACACATGGATGCCCAAAGTCTAATTAACATCCCCCCTGGTAAGCTGGGTGTGTTTTATCTCTAAAACAGAGTGACTCCAGCTTCCTCTGTAATATGCATGAATCCCAGGGGGAGCAATCAGAAATAACACAACGATGTTGTTAAGAACCATTTATTACTATTATTATTACTGTGAGCTTGGGTGAATCAACTCAGTAAGAGCAACACAACCTCTGTGCATAAGTTAAACTCTATTTTAAGGGCTTGAATAAGACTTTGATGGGACTGAGTGTAAAAACCTACATATGGGTGAGATGCAATTATGGAATTTTGACAAGGGCATTTGACCAACCCCAGAAAATCCATGCATCAAACTGTCATCATCACCAAATGTGCATGCCTCAGATTTTCCAGTTCAGCAAGGTTATAGAACATTATAGCTTTTTATGTATTTAAAAGTGAGAGTTAAAATATAATTATAATATAAAAACATTATAAAATAAAAAAGCTTACTTTTTATAAGCTTGCCACACTGGAAAATATGAGGCACAATAATCTTCTCTATAGCAGTCTCAATATTATGGTTCCAAGTTCCTCGCACCTTGTAACATAATTAGGCGTCCTCCCGAACGCTTTGTCGCGCTTTGATTTTTGGGGAATATCGCCAGGAATGGTTGGTCAGGCTCCACTCTCTCCAACCATCCTGAGGCTTGCTGGCTTGGAAAGAGATTGCTCCAAGAACAAGTAGGAGAAGTGAGCCCTAGGGGTAGCTTTGGGTCTACAAACTGACTGCACACAGGGGAAGAGAGTGGTCAAAAACATTTTCTTCCCAGATGCAAACGTGCAAGCAGGTGCCAAAGGGTTCTGGCTACATGACTTTATTTAGCCTGGTGACAAAATAAACCCTTGTGTAGGAAGATAAAGTAGTTCAAAGCAATAGGTGAGGAGTTTCTTTTTAAGCAGAACCTAAATAAGTTCTTTATCAGAGGGAACAGCATTAATATATAAATATTCTTTAACAAAACATTGGCCCTGAGGTCATGTGTCTGAACTGTGTTGTTTTTGCTATGTTCTATCAGTGCTTTCAGATGTCCATACCCTGCAGCTGTGGTTCCCATGTGAGCTTGGTCCACAGTGCCAGCCCTGTGGCAAAGGGGTATTAGCACTTGTTGGAAATTGGTTATTCNGACCAGCTGGGCTGGAGAGGTTCGTGAAGTAAATCAAAACAAGCCACAGGAAATTCTAGGCATGGTAAAGGTCCCTTGGCTGAATGATTGATTCACAGATTGCAAGAAGCGTTGTGCTGGTTTTGGCTGGGGTAGAGTTAATTTTATTCATGGTAGCTGGTGTGGGGCTGTGTTTTTGATTTGTGCTGAAAACAGAAGACAGAGTGTTTGGAGTGATGTTGTTTGTCATCCCAAGTCACTGTTACACATAATTGAAGCCCTTTTTTCCTGAAGATTCCTGAACACTTTCCTGCCCATAGGAATGAATTCCTTGGTGTGGTTTGCTTGCACACATGATTTTTGCTTTACCTATTAAACCACCTTTATTTTAGCCCATNAGTGCATCTTGGACCAGCTGGGCTGGAGAGGTTCGTGAAGTAAATCAAAACAAGCCACAGGAAATTCTAGGCATGGTAAAGGTCCCTTGGCTGAATGATTGATTCACAGATTGCAAGAAGCGTTGTGCTGGTTTTGGCTGGGGTAGAGTTAATTTTATTCATGGTAGCTGGTGTGGGGCTGTGTTTTTGATTTGTGCTGAAAACAGAAGACAGAGTGTTTGGAGTGATGTTGTTTGTCATCCCAAGTCACTGTTACACATAATTGAAGCCCTTTTTTCCTGAAGATTCCTGAACACTTTCCTGCCCATAGGAATGAATTCCTTGGTGTGGTTTGCTTGCACACATGATTTTTGCTTTACCTATTAAACCACCTTTATTTTAGCCCATGAGTTTTCTCACCTTTCCGATTCTCTTCCCCATCCCGCTGTGGGGAGTGGGCGAGGAGCTGTGTGGGGTGTAGTTGCCAGCTGGGGTTAAACCACGAGGGTCTTGCATGCCAAAAATCTCTCCAGTTATGAGCCTAGGGCTTTAAAAAAGGACCTTGCAGGATGTTTGGAGTATGGATGAGAGCATTCTGAACCATAAGGACACCACATCCTCCCTATTTATTTGTCATTCCCTCTGGCTCTGTGGATGGGATTATGCAAGCAGAGCAGAGCCGCCTCTCAGGACTCATGGTCTACAGTTGTGATGAAGTCACATCTTGAATTCTCAGATGATGACGACCTGGGAACCAAGAGACGGAGTGGAGAAAAGAACAGAAAGGTTGTGCTGTCCTACCCAAATAAGGAGGAGATGAAATGGGTCTGATTGTGAGGGCAAGCAACATATCACAGTTGTGCTCCCCAGATAAAACCCTGCATGTGTGCTGACTCCATGCCATTCCTCCACGGAGTCTGGGGTTTTTTGTAAAGAGATTCAAAAGTGGTCACAGAAGAAACCCCATTATGCCCCAAATTCTGGATGATGTGATGTGCACTGGCTGTTTCCCTTTTGATTCAGGCCCAGCTGATCCTGGAACAGAAGAGACTACAAAGGTTAAGGGCCATACCTTTTACATCTCTTGGGACATCTTGCGGGGGGTGGACACAAAGCTGCAAAACTGGGCCAGCTGTGACAACTTAGAATGGATAAAAATAATCTGCAGCTTGTCCAGAACTGACTCTTAGGCGTTAGGGAGGGCCATAAGGAATGATACTCAGATTTTGGAAGACTGAGTGGAACGTTCCAGTTCTTCCCAAAATATACAGTGGAAATAGTTGGGCTCAGAGAGAACAGCTACAGCCAGGGCAGCAAGAGGAGCAGTCCTGGCAGTGCTGGAGGAGCTGAGAGCTGACTCAGAAGGAGGATTGTCTTTCATGCTGCTGATCGCAGTGTCCTCGCCTGGCCTTTGGGGCTGCGCCCCACCAGTGCTCTGAAAGCCAAATCCCTGGGGGTTCCAGCCAAAGAATGGGCTTGAACGTGGGGCAGCTGGCACCAGAAGAGTCTCTCCAGACACTGACTGAGGGCCAGAGGTGAGCTGATCCCTGATCGTTATTGCAGAGGTGTGGTGAGCTTGGCAGCTGCTCTTTCCATCTGCCTGCACGGGCTGGATGGGGGAAAGCAGGGAGGTGAGAATCCATCCAGGCCACTGCCTCCAGCTGCCCGTGGGCCTGTCGAGGATCGTTGCCTTCTGAACAAATAAACCTCCCAGTGGGACAGTCTTACCTGATTCTTTGTCCCTCTGCAGGCAAGGTCACCAGTTTTTGATGGAGTATTTCTCATAAGGACATTACAACACCAAAAATCACCGGACAGAGCAGTTTCTTTTTTCATTTGCTTATTCTGTTCTACCCAAACTGTGATACGGAGTTTCTTTATGTTTTGTTTGAAAACTGGGACCAAAGACAGTGAACTGCTTCCAGGCTGGCCTGCAGCTGACCATGCACCCCTGCATGGTCTCTGCACATTTCAGGTGTCACCATGAAACAAGTAGCCACTAAAAATCAAGTTATTAGCAACTAATAACCAGTTAAACTAACAGATTACAACTGGCATCCCATCAAGGTGCCACCAACTTCCTGGGCACCAAGACCAAGCACTTTCTCAGACATGGACACCTATAAGACCAGTAGCATGAGACTGCAGAAGTTATTCCTTCAAACTTTGGGAATTTAATCCAGGCAGCAGCCAGAAGACCACCTGTTCTTTCTGGCCTTTGCCATATCTAAATATGGGTTAGAAAGAAGAATTTCAGACAACTTATTACAAAGGGAGCATGTCCCACCCATCTCATCAACAAGCAATCAACTGAAGAAGGACCAGAGCTGATTTTAGGGCCGTGCATCCTAATTCTCCTCCCATGGCAACCAGTCATAAAATGGAAAACAGAGCCAAACATCCAGGGAGCACACCCGAGTCCCGCTGTGTGGGCATCACCATGGGCTTACTCCAAAGAGATGTGGTGGTAATGCTATTTAAGAAATTGATTTCTCCCCACCCTTACTGTTGCATTTTACTATTTTTGATCATCAGGCAGGAAAGCATAAATAAAATGCTTTTAATGTCATAGGCATTTTTCAAGCAGGAAGTGACACAGGTTGACACCCAACCATTAATTTGACACGGGGTAGTAAAATCATTTGATTCTGCTGGCAGAATTTCATAGGAATTGACCAGCTTGAAGATTTATGGTCAACACATTGCTGTAAAGGCTGGAATGAAAGAAAACCTAAATGGACCATTATCATTACTTATTGTAAAGGGATTTTTTAACTATGGGAACAGAGTAACTTAGGGAACCTTTGCTTTCTATAAACATCCTCTCCCCAGTTTTATTCTAATTAAAAAAACAAAAACAAAACCACAAAAGGGTATTTTAGGAGAAGTAGATATTGTGAAGGGACAGATATAGATGGGGTTTACTGGGACGTGAATTTTGCTTCCCCAAAAAATGAGCACCTGTGCTACAGCCAAAGGGACAGTGGCCATAGTGCAAGTCTTCAAGGATTTGGGTTTTTCCACTTATCCAATGAAACTTTAGGAGGTCAGGAAGGCCTTTGGACCTGATAAACACCTTCAGCCAGGCCAAGGAGAAGAAAGGACTGAAAAGGCCATAGTCTATGTGTCATACCCTAATCCCACAGCACTCTTAGCACAGCCACCAAGGCCAGGGAAGGACTCTTGTGCACCCAGACTCTGGATTGCATCCTCCTGGTCCTGTTCTGCAGAGCACACACCCTTTTCCTTCAGTTACACAAACCCTTGAAGGCCGGAGGACTCTGCCCCCAAGTACAAGTTTGCGGCTCACGCTCTCGGCGTAGGCGTGCTAGAATAACAAACGCGGCGGTGTGCGCGGGCGGGGGGAGCTCTGCCAGGCAGCAATCCAGCACATTTTCCTTCGCAGGAGGCTCCAGCCTCCGAGGGCAGAGGAGCAGGGGCTGTGCTGTCCCCCACCCTCCTGCTGGCCACGACCCTGAAGTTTTCCCTCCGGCCTGGGGGAAGATAGGGGCAGCAGGAAGCACGTGGAGATCCTTAGCAGGCTGCAGTCAGCAGCACCAGGTCAAGAGTGTGCCTGACCATGTTGTACCACCCTCCTGAGATGAGCCAGCTGAGCCAAGCCTGTGCTCCCTGTGCCAGCCCTCCCCGGGGTGTCACTCAGTGCAGGGAGAAGCCCTTACCCCACCACCCTGCTCCTTCATGCTCAGCCACAGTCTTGATCACTCAGCCCTAATACTTGTGTTCCCAGCATTATTTAAAATCCTGCAGGGAGGTCTTTCCAGCACCTCCAGACAGCAATGAAACCTGGACGCTTGCACAGCCACTCTGACCAAGAGGTGACTGAAGCACTAGTGATCAGCAGATGAAGGATGATGTTGGAGTCCCTGGGAAGGGATGGGCTGCCAGAAGAGGAGGGCAGATCCCACAACAGCCGTCCTTGTTCCTTCGGCTGTCGTCTTCAAGGTGCAAGGAGCACCAAAACCACCGCGTCCAAATTTGACTGCTGCAGCGCCTGCGCTAATAAGGTGAGAGCCGATGTCTATTATTTGGGGCATAGCTGAGCATGAAAAAGCTCTGGTGATTCCTGGCTCACATCCCATCACCTTGGAGCAGGGCGGAGCCGGTCCCGGATCCGCAGGCAGAGCCAAAAGCCAATTGTTGCTCTGGTGCCTGCACTGCCTCTGCAACGCCTCAGTGCCGAAATTCCTGCACGAACCGACCCACAGCGAGAGGGCCTCTGAACCAAGGAGATTTATAAGCTCAGCAGCAGGAGATTTTGGGGGAGCAGATGTAGAGAGAGAGGGTCGAACAAGGTCACACTGGAAATATATGGCAGAAGCAAGAGCTTAGCCCAGTTGAAGTGAATTCTTGCTCAGTGGCAAAACCATGAGACCATTCTTCCTCTTAAAAGTTTTTCCATGCCCTAACAAGCCTGGTGAGGAACTTAATGACATCTGCATGTTCTTGCCTGAGCGAGGACCTCACAATTTGGCTGGATGCCATGAAAAGAAAGATGTCCAAAAGTTATGAAAATAAAGGTATTTATCTTCATTGTTAGAAAAAAAAAAAGGGCTGAGCCTTTTATTTCCCTCTCTTGGAGAATTAAGCTCACAGATTTACAAAGAACTGGTTGATTACCAAAATAAATACATCATCATGCCAATTTATAGGACACAAATGTAGGAAACCCATCCAACCAAATCAGGCAAAGTGTAATTCATGTGAGAGCCCTCAGCATGTGCAAAGGGCACCGTGCATGTGGAACAAAGCACATAGGGAAAGCATGCTAGAAACCTCTATCTGCGGGAACAATTCCCAGCGCAGCGTACAATGGAGCTATAAAATAAATGGTTTGGCTCTCCACTGGAAGTAAAGCCCAACTGTTCTCAATGAGAAGGAGGATCATGTATCTTTATAATGAGAATTCAGTCATTTTTAAATGTTGGCTTTGCTCATATCACCACCAAATCTGTCTGCGGAGCTGACAGGCTGCAGACTTCATTTGGGTTTCTAACTGTGATTACACATGGCAGTGATGGATACCACAGGGTTTTCTGGGGCTTAGGGTTTGGGGCTGGCTTTTGTTTTCCAGTTGTTTGGGGCTTGGGATTGAGAGAGCTGGTGGGGGTATTTTTAGTGTCACTGTCCAATGAGGCTTAAAGGGCTCTTTCCTTATTTTAGTAGCTCTGATAATGCACAGAGATGAAAGCAGCCCCTGAACAAGTTCTTCTTTATGTTGGCAAAGCTGCCCCATTCTGTGATGAAACCCAAGAGCAGTTTCTGCTTTCAGTGCTCAATGAGATGGAGCAGAACATGTTTACTGAGCCTGAACATACCATTGCCCTCAGAGGTGTAAGCACCACCCTTTGCAGCAAAGGTGATCCTCAGAGCGCTAAAACATCTGCTTGCTCAGTGGAAAAACAGCCCCACAATCATGTTAACATTCATGAGCGTGGCATATTCAGGAGTTAAGGGAACTTCCTTTCCTCTCTGTTATTTCTTAAAAGGCAGAATCACTTTCTATTGCTGACAGCACACACAGGAGTGATGCATTTCGCAGCCAGAGCAGCTCCTTTCACAGCCCAACCTGAAGAAACCTGAAGTTGTCCATTAGAAATGAGGCAGCCTTCACACAAGGCTTAAAGCCTCATTTGCAAGCTCTTTTTTCCCAGTCCAACCTCAGGCTGTAAGGCTACAGACAAGCAAAGCACTTTTATTAGAGTGGATGCAAAGCATCTATAGCAGCCCAGAGCAGTGATGTCCAAGACTTGACAACAAACTGGCACAGGGAGAGTATCTGCAATTTAAAAACTCAATTTCTCCAAATCTTTGCTCCTACTATTAAGGCTAAAGAGCAGAAGGCCATCTGGTTACTTCTGGGGAAATAAAGTAAACGCTGTGATCCATAGGGATTGCAGCCTGGACTAAAATGGGAAAGCCAAGTGGGATAATTTGGACTTGTACAAGGCAGTTCTCCACATAACCTGAGGGAAACATCCCTGAACTTGTGATGTGAGGCATTTGGAAGCAGTAACTTGTGTATTTAGCCTGACTGGGGGGCACTGCTAGGCAGACTGGAGCTTTGGCACATATGGGAAAAGTGGCTGACCTGACTATTGGAGCCGTGGAGACACTGAGCTGATGACATGCACGGAGTTCTCAGCATGTTCTTTGCAAGTGGACATGAAGCAGCCCATAAAAGCGGTTCAGATCTGTTGCCAAGATCAAATGTTCTCAACTGAGCTGATCTGGCACTCCACAGGGCTGGGTCTCATCAAAGAGGATCTCTCTCTACTTCAGAGCATTGTGTGGCCAAAGGCATTCCAGCTCTGCACAGGAGCTGGATAACACCTTGGGTTCCAGCCTGCTGTGGCCTTCAGAGCAGCAGTCCATGGCCAGGGAGTGTAAAAGCACCTCAGTAACATCTAGAGCACATCACAGTCCTTGTGGAATCGTAGAATAATTAAGATGCAAAAGATCTCCAAGACCATCATGTCCAACCATTAACCCTGATGCTGTTCGTTCCTCATGCAGGCATAGAAGTCTGGTTGCAAAATCCTGGGGCTCCCATCCCTGCAGTGATAATCATCCTGCCACTGCACTGATGGAAAATTTAAAGGTGATAATCACAAGTCTGCTCATCAAATGGAACAAAGGCACAGCTGGCTCAGCAGCACACAGCTGCGCTGCTCCCTGTACCCCAGCTGTGCCACTGACCAGCTGCAAGTTCAACAAAGGGCACAGCAAAGCCAAGCAGAGCTCCAATTCTCCCCAGCAGCATGCCAACTGCTTCATCCCAGCACTTCTTCCCAAGCTTTAGCCATCTATGCACAGGCCTCGAGGCCAAAATGAGAGGAGGCTTCCCAGTTGCAGCTTTCGGAGGAGGCCAAACTCTCTGCGCGTTGTGAGTTGTGAAATATATGAACTCCCAGGCTTCACGTGAGCCTCACTCTTCTGTGCAATATCACATGGCTTTTGGATTTGCCTGCCCTGTCCACCTCTCCCATGTGTTTCCAATAATTGCTTACATATGGAGGGGTTTCTTTTGTTTGCCCTGAGAAGGGACACGCTGTTGTTCCCCCTTCCTAGATGAGGCTGCAGACGTACACATCATTTTTATTGGTGTGTTTTATTGCCCCCGCTTCTTTACAGCACACGCCACCGGTCTCCCCAGCCTTCCCTTTCAGGCCACTGTTTACCCTTGCCCCTGTTAGGTCTCCTCATTCCCCATCCTCTCTCAGTCAAAACAGGGGCCCCTAATTAAGAGAATGCCTTATAAATCTCTCCGCATCCAAATAGGATCCAGAGCCTGGCTGGGGAGACGGCTCTGGAGACAGCGGGAAGGTCTGGCATTCCTCACGTTGCACACAGGCTCTCTTTAGGATCACTGCTTGGCATGTGAGCTCTGGTCCCAGCACTGACAGCCAGTGCCCGGACCCAGCTCTTGTGCCCACCGTGTACAGCAAGCAGATACCAGAGGAACAGGCTGGAGACCACCCACTTGGACCCAAACCCTTGGTTATGCAGAGCAAAGGCCCAAATTGGGATGCTGCCCCTGCAGGAGAGGCAGTCACATCACCTAAGTATTCCCTGCAGGACCCCGTGGTGTGCAGTGGTAGGAGAGGGGGGGTAGCAATCTCTCCCCCAAAATGCTGGAGGATTCTGCACTCCCAGAGATGTGGCCAGCAGACCCTTGGGTCAGGAGGTGAGTGGCATTCAGAGCTTGTTATTCCTCTCTTAGGGCACATCCTACCCTTGACACCCCTGAAAACAACCCAAAAACCAGGATGGAGGTTCCTACTACCAAGCCCTGCCTGGATATGAGTTTGTGCCTGGTTTCACACTGACTGGTGCCTGCCAGGCCCAGCTCAGCACATCCATCACCCAAGCCCCCATGGAAGCATCCAAGATTAGGGCCCCTGAGTGGCTCAGCTCTTTCCATCAATCCTGTTTATACACAGGTCTTAACCCAGGCAGGATGGCCCTGCTGAGACATCACCATTGCATCACCCAAATCACGTGTGTTTAAAGCAGAAGGTGCAAGTAGCACCCTCAAAACTCACAGTAACACCAGGAACCTTGCTGAAAACCTGCTCCTTGTGGGAGAGTGGGGTTGGAGGCTTATCATTCAAAAAACACAGAGGATAAGAGGGGCCTGAGACAGAGAAAACCCACCCCACCATGTCACCACGTTACTTTGTCCATGTTGCTCACAGTCCTGACTTTTGATCAATACTGTGCCTGCCCAGGGACTTAAGCTCAGCCTGCAGTGGTGTCTCTGCATCACGCTCACACACAATAATTTCCTCAGTGTGCACATCTCTGGAAATGCAGCTGGTGCCAGAATTCCCCGATACCAAATCCCTGCTTGGGCTGGTGCCCAGTGCTCTGAAAAGGCCGTCAACATCTGGAAGCAGTGACACCGCACATCTGCATCAGAATTGCAGGATGGAGAGAGAACTGCCTACAGGATCAGTTCTGCTGATAATTAAATCCTAAATAGGAGGGCTCTAGATGTACTCACCTTCCCTAACACTTGAACTGACTCGTACACCATGCTGCTGCTGCTGCAAACAGCCCTTGGAGGAGAAGTAGATGGACTTTTTCTTGCACTTATAACAGAGGTGCAGCTGGGGAGGCTGAGGTAGGATAAATCTAAAGAAAACATCTCTAATTATCAAGGGAGTGATTTTGACTCTCTCCTTCACAAGAACAGTAAGAAAGCAGATCCTTGCACTGCTAACTTGGGGGAATAGATTCAGGCTTTAACCACAACCAGGACCTTAAGGACCAAACCAGGATCATATAAAGCTTCTTCAGGCTTCCCACAAACCTGTGGAACACATTTTCCCCTCAGATTTCACAAGGCTTTTCCACTATACCCAGCAAGATACCTTCCTGCTTCCAACACACCAGTTTTCTGGATGCCTGCTATGGAGGAGCACAGACCTTGTGGTTTTGCTGGAAACATTCCCTATTTAGACTTCTGGCATCATTTATACCTCAACAAGATACCTTTCTCCAAGCCACGTGACACCATATTTAATGTTTATTTGTTGGGGTTTTTTTCTTTAAGTCATTTAGGTTTTTACTACTAATGAAGTCCTGATCTCCTGGCAGTGGGGTCAGATTTAGCAGAATGGACGAGAGGGCAGGAGGGAGCGTGAGCCCTCCCTGTAAATCCCCTCAGTGAGGCTGACCAGGCTCCCTGTTTGCTGCACTGAAGTGTCTGGGATGGGTGGCAGGAGTTTTTATCAAGTCAACCATAAGTCAGAGAAGGCAGGAGAATTTACAAAAGGATTACTTCAGCTGCTGTATTTGGGTACTGACACCTCCCGCTTGGCGCCAGGACTATGAAATTTCAAAGAGGCATTACTTAATTTATGTATATTTTTCTATTATTTTTACATTTTTTGCAGTGTGAAATCCCCCCTTTGATAGCCAAGATCAGGGATCTCGGGCACACCAGCTACCCTGGGAGCTTGAAGAAATGTTTTTCCGTGGTGATTCTGAACAGACAAGACATCCAGACCAACAACCCACTGCTGCCACAGGCTATAAGGTAGCAGGAGCCACCTGTACCCCCTGCAGAAGCCACGCTCTGTACACAGCATAGACAGACAATGATTTGCACAAAGAAAAACATTAGCAACCGTGATTAACTCGAGGTAATGAGGCTTCCTGATGCTTATCTCCAATCTGAGAATCAGGCTCGTTCCACTTGTGTTCTAAGGCATCACAGATAAATACTGCTTTGCATTCCCAGTGACCCCAATCCAAAGCTTTTCCAAAGTCAGAAGCTCTCAGGGCAGCAGTGCAGTAGCCTTCAAGAATATGTTTTGGAGAGGGTGGGGCAGATTTTTTTTTTTTTTTTGCTCTTTTGCTAGTGAATAAACCTATTCTGTGGACACCCAGCATTGAAACGATGAGAGATCTGGGTTCAAAAAAGGTTTTTGTTTCGCTGTAAATCCTATTTATGGCTTAGAGTGCAGCTGATACGCCGTTAGCTTTTATTTCATTGATAATTCTGTGATTGTAGTTGAAACCTTGCAACTTAATGAGCTGATGTTATTACTCATACTGTGTGGCCATCTGGAACCAGTTTGGCCAGAGAGCCCAAAGCACCACCAGCCACCTGTAATGCATTAAGCCTCAGCCCAGTACCAGCTCCGTGGATTGGAAAAGCCAGGCCTGCATAAATACTAACCTGTGAGAATGTAATTGGAGAAGTGATATTTAAGAACTTAGAGTTTGCCAGAAACGCTCGTTCTCAGGGGAATGCAGGCAGAGGCTTAAAGTTTAAAGCCAAGTGGTTTTTAGTTTCAGCATTGTGAATCAAGAGAAATCATTGCATATGGATGTCGTCGGAGTGTCCAAACCGCTGGGTCTGTCCAAACAGGCCAGGCTGTGCCAGGGCTTTCCAAAACCAAGGCTCCCTCCTCACACCTGAGCCTCACACTGCATACAGGGCTCATTTACTGAGCTGCCATCTCCAGACATCGCTCCAAAGACACTGAAGGAAGGAGTCCATGCTCCAGAATGCCTTGCAGAACACTCTGCCACAATCACCAAAAAAAAAAAAAAAATCACGGCAGATAACACCCAACAATTTGGAAAGGCACAAAACCAGCATCTGAATATCCCAGCAAAATGTTCTGCTGAATATTGTGAGCAGACACGAGCAGCCTCTGGGCCAGAAAAGAGGAGGAGCAGTGGCCTTACCTGGGATTCTGTGCTGTGTCCCAGGCAGACCCAGCTGTGGTGGCCTCCTGGGAGGGCTCCCGAGCTGGAGTTACTGGTGAACAAAAAAGGTGGCTGTGTTGGCAGAGACATAAATTAGCATGGTTAATTAGCACGACTCATTAGCATGGTTCGTTAGCATGGTTGTTCTCTGCTCATTGCTGATTGGCACCGCCTGGGGGTATAAGTCACTACTCAGATTTCAGGGATTTGGGTAAAACACAGTTCAAGTTAAATTCTTTTTTTTTTTCCCCCTTTTGATTGTTCCAAATCTTTTTGGCATTTCAATGGTAAAATATGTACTGGGAATTGCTCTCCACACTTTTCTGACACCAACACTGATGGCTTCGACTCAGACAGGCTGGGACACTGACTAAAAGCAGTTTTCCTGGTTGTTTTCCAGTGGCTCAAGGACAATGGTTTCTCCTGCTGAGACTTGATGGAGTTGGACTTGATGATCCTTATGGGTCCCATCCAGCTTGAAATGTTCTATGATTCTAAAGCTCCTGGTTCAGTTAAAGACACACAAAACTCTGATGGTTCCAGGTAGGAATGCAAATCCAAAGAAAGAGGGATGTGCAGCCCTCGCAAGGATTTCCATTTCTTTTCTTCCCCTGTTTGTCCTGCACGAGGGAACTTTGCAGAGCAGATAATCAGTGTGCCCAGTAAATACAGGCCTATAAGAAGACTTGACTAGATACGTGGGCATTTTGTCTTAGAAGAGACACTTAAGTGTTTCATGAGTTCTGTGTAAATGTACAAACCTGGCATTTGTGCGAAAACCACATTTTATTCAGCATCATGTGCATTTCACATGCTCAGGACACATCACAAGAGCTCAGCATGGCCACGATCATCCAAAGTTCAACCGTCACATCCATATGCCTTGCCTGGATCTAGTTTGTGTTTTATTTATTTATATTTTTGATGCACTTTGGTGACAGAAATGAATCCGTTTTAGATGAAGGCTGCAAGTACCTTTTTCTTTTCCCCCTGCCTAATCCTGAAGTGCTTTGAAATTCATGCAGAGTCATAAAAGAGAAAAAAAAAGAATGGGCCAAGGAGAATTTTTTCTGCTCTGGTTTTGATATAAGTGATGCAGTGCAATATAAAAGAGTGTCTACAGAAAGCCCACGATTACAGCGCGAAGGTGAAGAGGTTTCATTTTAAACCCCAATGTGGGGGGGATGTATTGGGTAAGAGTTGGGGGCAGGTCATGCATTCCTCACACACAGAGGCTTTCCAGCCCCATCCCTGCCTGGCAAACACTCTGATCTTTTCCTGCCCATCCCCGTGGCCACGTGGGAGCTGCAGTGGAGGTGGCACATGCCAGGGGCCACGTCCTTGGAGAAGACATTGTCCCCTGGCCACGGTGACCAAAGCTCCTGAGACACACAGCAGAACAAGGAGAACAAAAACAAATCCTGAAAGACGAGCTGAATTTCCACGTGGATGTGCAGAAAATGAATCCAGTGACTCTTTTCATTTATTTTCTTTATTATGTGTCAGAATATATTATGATATAAATCTTTTTGGCTTGCAGTCTTTTCTTCATGCTTTCATTTCTTCATGATCTTTCAGACTCTTTTTTTTTTTTTTTTTTTTTCCCA